>JABFAK010000027.1:0-26560 GCA_013266265.1 Fusarium sp. NRRL 66182 | reverse complement strand
GGTGAAGCAGGCGGGCGGGCGGGCGGTGGGGTAAAACGGACCTTCCTTGAGGACGATAATCGTCGGCGTCTGGCCTCCGAACGACATCTTTGAGGTGATAAAAGAACCCGGGTTTGAGTATTGGAGGTTATACTCGTGAGGGAGAATATGTACAGGCCTTGGTTTCGCTCCGTCGTCGTCGAGTGGGGGAAACGAGTCGGCGGGTTCAGAGTGGGAGGAGCTGTGATGGATGGAAGCTTCCAAAAAAAAATGTGGCAGCCTTCCTTTCTCATCATGCCTTGCCCCAGTAACGCACGGGCCATTTTTATATATTGTAGGTGGGAGTTAAGGGTCTCGTCTGGTCCAATCAGGTTACAACATTTGCTTTAGCAACCAACTTCTCGACACAAGTCACAATTGCTTTGATACAGGCCTTGGCTATTCTATGCATAGGATAGTTGAACTTGGGTCAAATAACTGATTGGATGTATATACAGTCAGGTGTGTCATGGATTGCTGGTTTGGACAACAAGGGTGGGCAAAGAGAACCCCAAGTACCTCTAGCCGAATATCATGAAGCAAGGTGTGTCATTCAGTAGATTCACTAGAATATTATGTCATTACATTATTCGGGTCCGGTTCTGCTCCTTGTTTAGACCGTCCTGCCTGCCATTATCATATCGCTTCGTACATTCCAACTGCATAGAGGGACTAGTGTTGCGTGTGCTTAAATGAAGCCCTTCATTAAAGTATTAAAAATTAGCGAGTTATTTCGTGCTAGTAAGAATTATTTCGTAAGCATTTCTGAGATTGGTTGGTGGCTATATAGCTGAGCAACGCAGACACAGTATCTCTCAAGTAGTAGAGCTAGTGTCTGCAGATGCAGGCAGCCTCGGGGTTGTCGTTCCTAGACCTGACATTCATCTAATCGGAGGCTCCATAGCTTGTCGTGTTGGTAAATTTGAGCAACTGGTAAGTTGGCGGGCGGATACAGTATCGAACCGTTCGGTCCCGGTCTGAATAGCATGACTGGTCCACGCTCGTGTGCCCTGCGCTTGTGGGTTTCGAAACAAGCTATAACGAACAGAATGAAGTGAAGAGCACTATAAACGACCTCGTCAGTAACAGCACAACAAAGAACAGAACATTATGGGCCCTTACAATTGAATGAATCCAAAGGCTGTATTTGCAATCCAGAGCGATAGGAATTGAGATCCTTCTTCTTCGAGGCCGTACATGACGATTTGGCTTTGTACGCAAGACATGGAGAGTAGAGGCATCCAGAGAAGTAAGTCGAAAGCAACGGAAGCGCCAGGATGAGCGGAACGTTTGCCGTGGCGCGAGAAATAACACCGTATATCGGCTATGTTCCAGAGCAGTCCAGCACCGCACTAGATCCCATCGTCGTCAACACTAGCATCCATCATGATGAAGGGGAGGCCGGCATACCACTACACCAAACCAGATCACTGGCAAAGACTGGTCACGGGCAACGCCAATTGCCAAGCCCATAACCACAATTGTGTTCAAGACAGCGCAAACCCGAAGCCTGAGCTTGGCGAGAGACATTCTGCGTGAAGGACAATAGATGACCTTTATTGGGCGGCCCTCAGACTGAGGTTGAGATAGCTCAATAGGCGACGCATCGTAAGGCGGTGGTGGTACAACTTGATCAACTAGGTTCACCATGTTGAGATAGAGAGATCCGAGCCGTGGGTAGAGAAAAGTGTCGAGTAGCTATTTACACGACGAAAGATGCACATCTTGGCCAAATGCTTGACTGTATTTAAACGACCACGCAGTCAGTAACCTGCCACCATTCAGAGTGATGCCATGACGCCGGACCAGGATCTGCGCCACCCACCAACATGAACAACCCAATACGAAAATGCCATTCGGGGCGCAGGGTCTGCCTTATGGCTTATGCTGAAAGCTTGATTCGACGTGTTGGCTCTAGTCTCTGGCTTTTCAATAGTGCCTGGACAATTAGGAAATCGCCGGTCCTCTGACGCGCCAGTGACAGTGATGAGAGCAATCGCTGACCGGCCCTTGCTTAATACAGACACCAATGTTACTTTAAGCGTTGTCCACAAACGAGGCATTGGTTCGTGTGCTTCTTAACAATGCAAGACCGTTGTGGAAAGATTAAGCATACGTTGCATAAAGTTTAAAGTCTGAAGCGATAAGCTTAACAAAGGACTATTCTCTCCATCTACGTATAGAACTTGAGATAATTTACAGACAGCAAACCAAAAGATAAATCATCGACTGGTTTATCAAAAGCATATTTTTTTCTTTCACAAAATAAAGAGAAACACGCAATGCCAGTGAACCTTTTATAATGTTGAATGGAAAGAAGCCTCTCTTTTTTAAAAAGAACTGGCTGCTGTAGGACCACAAGAAATAGGTGATTAATTAAGCAGGAGGAGCAAAAGAAAACATCAACTCCCCCGGGAAGGCTCGAACTTCCGATCTCCCGATTGTCTATCTGAATAACAGTCGGACGCTTTAGCCAACTAAGCCACAGGGGATGGCAAGCTGTCATGGCATACACACTGAAAACTATAAATTATATTAATTAAATTTATAAAAATTCAAGCCTTTTTGGGCGAGCAAGACAATTAATTGACTGCACGTTCCTGATTCTGAAGCCGGAGGTGGTGCCTCCGATTAACCCGTAAGAACGGAACGGAAGCTGCACGATAACGACGTCGGTAAAGAGACGAAGTATGCTATCTAGTACCTTTTTGAGAATAAATTCGAGATCAGGGGCCAGGTCTAGCGTCAGCAATAAGGGGAGATTGTCCGCAATATATAAAAATATCTACGACTTGCAGTTGAAATAAACATGCTGAGTAGCTATATGCAGTACACAACAAACAGACACTAATGCGTCAATCATATTTGTGAGAAGTAATATATAGACAGCGAAGAAGATAAAGTTCCCGCTATAGATAGTAAGTTGTGTTATGTTTTAAGATAAAATCTAAATATTGCAGATCAACGTCCGTGTATTTTGGAGAGCAAACATGTCTCAGGTGCTTGATTACTTATTGGAATAATCTTTCTATACTGGAATTGAGGCGTGATACCGGGCTTCTAATACTGAATATCACCACACTTTAGGATTCCAAATCAAAATTCTGTCCTACTACATTACTATTTTCACCATTGCTACCAACTTATAAAATCACTTTCCGCCACGGGTACAGGGTGACCTCAATAGAGTTAATAGACGGACCCTTAATAGGAAGACCCTGGGCTATCGGACACTAAAGGTACGACCTAAAGCTAGCGCGAGGGAGAGGCAACTGACCAAACGGATGCCACTAAAAAGTCGTTTTACTCCTTGTCTAGGTACCTAGCAGGCTAGCACAGGCCCCTACCTTGTACCCATTCATAACTATCGATAGGTCCCCTTAGCTCCTATCATAGATCTCGAGACTGACCCTTCTTCCTTTACTCACTCTTTTCTGCTGTAGTCAAAGGTCACCCTTTTTCGCGCTTTTCTTCTTCTTGCTCGAGCCTGGGCCTTTTATTTCCCTAATTTGACTGTTCTGGTTAGAACAAGGGAGGGAACCTATTCCTACTGACCAGCAGCCTTACGGAATGTTGCGCGCGGTATCATAAGCGACGCCAAAGCTTTCGACGACATTGAGCGAACCCCTTCATCACAAGCCCGCCCACTGCTCCCCAGGGGCAAGGGAGACATCCCATCTCGACAGTTTCTACCCAACCTTTGACCGAACCTCGAAGAGTCTCGCTTCGGCGAGCAACGATCCGTCGAAATGCTCCCACTCCGTAGACGTGGACGATTCTACACCATACTCGCAGTGGTCATGGTCTTTCTTCTGTATCGCTTCATGCAGAATTCATGGTCGCAATCCCCTCGCTTTGGCACAGCAACGCAGCCACCAAGCAATCCGGTCTCGGAGCCAGTACCGGGCTCCAAAGAAGCTTTCGAACCAGCCGTCGTCCCGCCAACAGTCAAACTACCCGATTCTGAAAAGGACATGGATGCCGCCAGCAAGCCCAAACCAGCCGTTCCTCAAGATGACACTAGCTTGCCCAAAGAGGCCCCTGAGAAGGTTGATGCAGCCGCACAGGAAAAGCCCGATGCTGAAAAGCCTATACAAGAATCAGTCGAGGACGAGATCAAGACCGCGCCTGGAGACAAGACGGAAGACGTCAAGAAGCCTGCAGAGCAAAACCCACCTCAGATACCTCCCGTACAGTTCAAGGACCCTCCCAGGCTTGCCGACAACCCGGATGTCCCTGCAGTCAACGTCGATGGTACCAAAGTTCACTGGAAAAAACCCAAGGAGAACTTCCCTGTCGCCCCCGAGTCTATCAGACCTGTTCCGACCGGCACTGCTCCTAGCATCAACAGGATCCAGTTCGACTTCCAGCCCGAGGATGTACAAACCAGCACCACCCGACTTGAGCGGTTGAACCGCGTCAAGGCGGAGATTGTACGCGCCTGGTCCGGCTATCGCAAGTATGCGTTTATGCATGACGAGCTCACGCCTGCGTCTATGAAACATCGTGACACTTTTTGTGGCTGGGGCGCGACACTTGTTGATTCGCTCGACACTCTCTGGATTGCCGGCATGAAGGAAGAGTTCGATGAGGCTGCCAAGGCGGTTGCCGACATTGACTTTACGTACACGGACAGCAATGATATCCCCGTCTTTGAAACTACGATTCGCTATCTGGGAGGTCTCCTCGGTGCGTACGATGTTAGCGGCGGCGCCGGCGGCCAATACAAGATGTTGCTTGACAAGGCTGTCGAGCTTGCTGAGGTCCTCATGGGTGCTTTCGACACGCCGAACCGCATGCCGCTGCTGTACTATCGATGGCATGCTCCCTATTCTTCGCAACCCCACCGTGCCAGCATTGTCGGTATCGCTGAGCTCGCCACCCTCTCCATGGAGTTCACTAGGCTCGCCCAATTGACAGACACGCACAAGTACTATGATGCCGTTGACCGCATCACCGATGCCCTGATTGAGATGCAAGAAGCTGGCACCGACATTCCAGGTCTTTTCCCGGAGCGCATCGATGCCTCTGGGTGCAACAAGACTTCAGATACACAGAGGGGAAGCCTCAGCGAGGAAGCTCAGAAACAGGTTGACTCTGCCGACCTGACCAAGGAACCTGAAGGCTTCAATCCCGCAAAGCAGGGCGGCGACGATTTCACCGCGCAGCTGCCCCAGGCTGACAGTCGCTGGGAGGATAAGCTCCGTCGTCGGGATGCTCCTCTCGATATTGGCGAGCCGTTCAAGATGGATAATCAGCCCCCACCCCGGCCTGCAACTAACCAGCAACCTCCTCTGGCCGCAGATGGGTCCTCGGTAGATTGGGATTGTAAGCCCCAGGGCCTTGTTTCTGGTACCCGCGGCTATGGACACTTCCATATGGGAGGTGCTCAGGACTCTGCTTATGAGTATTTCCCCAAGGTATGACATGTTACACACATTTCACAAGATCATCTCACTGACTGAACTTAGCAATACCTGCTCTTGAACGGCCTGGAACCCAAGTACCGTGCACTCTATGAGAACACCATCGATGCAATCAACGAGTGGCTACTCTACCGGCCTATGATTAAGGATGAGGACTGGGACGTATTCTTTACTGGCAAGATGACCACCTCTGACAGGGGCGATGAAGAATGGTCCAAGTCTTACGAAGTGGCTCACCTCACGTGCTTCATTGGAGGCATGTATGGACTGGGCGGCAAAATCTTCGGACGTGATGGGGATATCGACAAGGCCAAGAAGCTCACCGATGGATGTGTATGGGCGTACCAGTCCACACCCACCGGTCTCATGCCGGAATATGCACATATTGTGGCTTGTCCCGCCCTGGAGAAGTGCGCTTTCAACGAGTCGAGCTGGTACGAGGACCTCGACCCAAACATGGAATGGCGTAACAATGAAGTCGCCAAATGGGAGGAGGGAGAAGCCCAAAGGAAACTTGCTGAAAAGTCCGCCCCTGCTGCCAGAGCCCCTGGCTCCGAGCCTGTGATCCCTCGAAATGGGGTTGAAAAGGGCCAGGTTGCCCAACCGCATAGACCGGACGGCCCGGGAAGTGAATCAGAGTCTGCTGCCAAGGTTGATGAGGTCGCCGCCGCCGCCGCCCCTGTGGCAGAAGGACACCCTAGGATGGACAAAAGGGCTGGCATTCCGATGCCTGAGTTGGACAGAAAGATGGAAGAGGATGATTCGGAGTTTGGTTCATCACTCCCTGACTCGCTCAAGAAGAAGATTGGTCTGAACAAGGCTGACTCCGGAAAACCCAACTCTGAGAAAGCCGATCTAGAAAAGGCTGAGAAGACTGACTCAAGCAAGGCCGAGTCCGAAAACAAACCTGCGGCTGCGCAAGGCACATGGGAAAAAGCAGACGAGCAGAAGCCTGCTATCCCGGACAGCTTTGATACCATCAAGCATGCGGAACAAGTGGCCGCCCCCTCTGGTCAGCCTGAGGAAAAACCAATGTCACACCAAGAATACGTCAAGGCCAGGATTGAGAGAGAAAGGCTCCCGCCTGGTTATACTGACATTATGAACAAGAACTACATGCTGAGGCAAGTTTGTCCTACTATTCATTGCTGCTGCTAACTCCCGTTCTCGCAGGCCCGAGGCCATTGAATCTGTCTGGTACATGTACCGCATCACTGGCGACACCACATGGATGGATAAAGGCTGGAAGATGTTTCAGGCCACCATCGCTGCAACGCGCACCGAGTTTGCCAACAGTGCCATTGAAGACGTCACGGACAATACGCAGAACGGCCTCAAGGACGAGATGGAGAGCTTCTGGATCTCCGAGACCCTAAAGTACTACTACTTGCTCTTCTCGGAGCCCAATCTCATCAGCCTTGATGAATGGGTCCTCAACACGGAGGCGCACCCGTTCAGGAGGCCTTCATAAGCACTTGCAACTGTACTTTTTGAGGCGTTGTAGCAAGGCACTTGTGTGTCTGAGACGACCTATGCTGGAAGAATGCTGTATTCTTGGAAAAGGAGCAAGGGGAAGCGTTGGCAGATCGTTGTACAATCACAGGGAAAGTCATGACACGACAATGGCGTTTTGGACACGGGTCAGGATCATGTATAGTTCAAGGGCGCCAATAATCTGAGGGTATATCAATGTATATGCGTATTTCAACTTGAGCCTGGGTTATCTGCCCAGTGTCTCCCGCCGTCCCCCTTTTCGACAACCTCACCCTCCAGCTGGGTCCCATTGGACTGAGATGGGCTGGTGGTTACCAGAGAAGCTTGTCCCGCCGAACCATAACTCGAACCTCAGGTCCACTGGTGCTACGATGACTCGAATGTCGAATCTGCATATGTAGAACTTGGTCCCGCGACGAAAACAGGTGCCTCGTTTCTCTTTAAGAACGAGCTGGTTCTGCTCGATGCCAGCAAGGTTGCTTCTTACGGAGCAAAGCTTCATGGCTCCGGCTTGTCTGAGACTCCGAGGGAGCCATTCGGGCTCATTGTTTGATACCACGATCTCTGCGTCCCAGGCTCGTGTGGTGTCTCCCTCCTTTAGCCTGATCTCGAATGGTTTGATCAGCGGAGAATCAGGATCGACAGTGTCGCCCTATGGCCATGTCAACACGCCTGACTTGCACAGCAACAACGGACTGCTTGATACATACATACCTTTTTGATCAGCCACTGAATCTGGTTCGTCGCCCACTTCACGTCTGGGTCCCATGGATCCTGCTGGATATCCTCATCAAAGTGGTGCGCAGGCATATAGACTTGCTGAACGATAACACCATAGCTCGCTCGCGCGATCCAGGTGCTGAGGACGGACTTGTTCCCCGACTCCATTCTCTGGCGCTTGTTTTCGAGAAGGCCGCGAGCGACAACAAGCTGCGGATCTTGTGAGGGTATGACGACGATGTCCCTGGCATTGGGGTGGTGCAAATTGGTCAGACGTTCCTGAAGTGCCTGGCGGACGTAGGCCGAGCTCCCTAGGCCCCCGGAGAGAATCACATACTCCTGCTTGCACCGTCAGCTCTGATCGAATCTTGAATAGGGAAGCCTTGCCACTTGTTCAGTATGACACTTGTCGGTCAGCCAATCCAGTCGTTGGTTGATTCGCCCCATGACTGCCTCAATGTGGACATCGAACAATGCTTGGATATCTTGCCTGCTTGGGGTCAGCCGTGAACGGTAAGCTTGCAAGGCCAGTAACTGAAGGGTGACAGGTTGAAGCTGACTTTGCGAATAGCATCCGTCCTTCGTGAACTCCAAGCCCCGGGTGATTCACGTCGTAACCCACGCCCTCCATGACGATCTTGTATACCTGCTGCATGTACACCTTCTCGCCAAACTTGTGCTTGACGCTCTTGAAGCCCGGGCTTCGGGCCATGCGCGCCGCAAAGTCAGCAGGCAGCCTGAAGTCTGGGTTCGCGGCCATGCGTTGCGAGACAAGCCTGGCAAAGGCGCGGTCGATGAGGGACGAGCCGACCCCTACACCACTGACGGCGGCAACTTGAGAGAGCTGCGGAAAGTTGGCGTCTGCTGAGCTGACGCGCATGAGGGCAAGATCTGTCGTACCACCGCCTGCGTCGACAGTCATAAACACGCTGTTCGCCTTCAGGTTCACGGCCCCTGTCTTGAGGGTCGCAACAGCTGCGGCCTCAGACTCTGTGAGATCGACCAATGCTGAATGTCTAGGGCTCTCGGTTCCAAAACCGGCATCGTGGATGGCGCCCTTGAAAGTGTTGATGACTGCCATGCTCGTCCACGTTGTCGGGGCACTGAAGAGAAACAAAACGGCCATGGCTCCCCATCCGCCGGTGTGCTTTATGCCCATGCGGATCTCTATACTGTCCTTGACATGCGCATAGACCCGCCTCAGGTAGTCGGCCACAAACTGGCGAGCCTCGGCGGTGCTGCGCGGGACATTGTTCAGGCCTTGGTGTTGTGCGGCCTCGAGAGTGTCTGGGTCTAGGAAGATCTTGAAGAAGTCGCGGCGAGTTTTGCCCGGGTCATTATCATCATCGGCGCACATAAAGCCCCAGGATGAGATGCTCCCATCAGCGCTGTATACAGTGGTCGTGGGAACCTTTCGATCGCCTCTGTCGTCGCTACCGGGCCAATCGTTGACTATCTGTATGGGAAGTCCTTGTCTCATCCAGGCCACACCTGGAGAGATGGGTCAGCTTGTCCTCACGACACTGCTGGGACGGCCATTCTTGCCTGTGTAGGTGGTGCCCAGATCAACAGAGACAGTCAGGTCTGGATAGTCTTCCATTTTCCAGGACGTGTCTAGTCTGTTGGACTGCAGCACAGCAAACGGGGAAGAGAGAGATGGCCGCGAGCCTTGTTCAAGAGAAACAGTGCGGAAAGGGCTTGCCAAAGGCCGATGCCACATGTCAAGCGCAAGCTACCAACTCCTTCGAGACACGAGCCGTCTACTATCGGGCTGTTGGCCGCATGCTCAAGGGGTGAGCGGGTCTATCTATGCAGGAGACCGGGCTGTGGAAATTCTAGGCTCGGGCGCAGCCTGATGATCAGCTATGCTTCGTGATACTCCTCCGTGTTGAGTGGCTTGACAAGGGATGCGGCCAGCTGAACTGCGGTCTAGAGAGACACCGGCCGGTGGCAAGTAGACGGCAGAGAGGGCTGGCCTTCCGAGGACTTGCCAAGGTTAAAGAGTAACCCCCAGTCTTGGGTGTTTCTCAGGTTCTTGTGCTGTGTCGCCTCCTACTCTCTCTCCTTTCCAGAGACGCAGAGGCCTTGTAGACGCTTCAACCTTGTGCTCGGCTTTTCTTTGACCTCTTTGCCCTTTAACGATTTCTGCTTGTATTCTACACCAGCATTCCTTCTTCTTCTGGGTTGAGCAAGCATGGCTTATTCAGTAACAACGAGTCAAGTATGGGGAAACCAACCTGTCACGCTTGTTGTCAACGAAACTAATCTCACAACGACAACTGTCGCCCCTGAAGATGATGGGAAATACTTGGGCAACATATACGTGCCTAGTATATCAACTACAGCAGGTGTTTCGGGTAGTTGGACGCAAAGCTCAGCCTCGGCGAGCATACCCGTCACGGAGTCAGACGCTTCTCCAGCAGAGACCTCTATGGTTTCAAGCACCATTGACAGTGAGGCGCCAACGCCAACACTGACAGATGCACCTGGCCCGTCTCCAAAGGGACTCTCGGGCGGTGCTGCTGCTGGAGTTGCCATCGGTTGTCTCATTGCCGGCCTGCTTCTGGGCGTCGTTGCGGCCTTGTTCCTCTCACGACGGCGTCGGACGGAAAGCAATCCTTCAGCAGGCATGGTCAAAACAGAACGAAACGAAACCGAGCCAAAAGGCGGATCGCACGTCATGGTGGTTCCCTCACAGAGTGACGCTGAACTCAGCCAGTTCCTCCTCGAAGCTACCCCTGACAAGGAGATGCAAGGGGAACTGCGATCACTATCAGAGCTCATATATCAACACGTCGAAAGCTACTATCGTGGGCCTCGAGTCAAGGCCGATCCAGCTGAGCTGGCCCAGAACCTCGTCAACATTGGATACTCACCAGAGGCATCAGGAAGGAGGTGGTCGCCCCTGAGACCATGCCTCTGTGAGCAGGGGAACTACTGGTAGCGTATGGCTGCAAATGTCTGACTTGGTTGGTGTTGAATAGCTGTTGGTCAAGCCCGACAGCCAAGACAGCCCGGCTCTGTCCATCTATGCAAGCCACATACATGGTCAAGTTTCAGCTCCGGAGACGGGCTGAGCGGCTCTGTTCATGGATACTGTGCAACTCGGCCAAGTGCTCACAGCCTGATTCTTGATCTGGAGCGGAAAAGACAGGCTGGATAGCTTCTCTCTCTTCATGTGTCGTCTCTCTCACTCTACTCGAGTAAGATATTCTGATCTAGTTGACTGGACCTCTCTACTATTCCACTATGCCCAACCCGCTCAAAACAACCTTGCTCTTCCTGACCTGGGCCCTCGACCATGATCAGGTGCCCAAAGATATCCGACGCAGTCTCGAGCTCGTCCGGACCTGCGACTCGGATCTTCAACACCTCATCGAGCTTCGCAACGACTGTCTTCCCCTTCTCGGACGCCGCCCGAGGGTTCTTGAACGTGTACACTCCACCATAGAGTCGGCTCGACAAGGACTCGAGCAAGTCTGCGAAATTGTCGAAAGGTGCCGACCAGACGCCAATCGAGGCGGCAAGACACCCTTTTCAAAACGCATGGCGTGGCTGCTTGTTGACTCGAGCGAGTTTCGTAGCCAAGAGCCCATCGTCAGCCGACATCATGCTGCTGTTCTCGCCGAGTTGAACTTTTTGAGGCAGATTGCACTGCTGGCTCCTGTTTCCGAGCCGGAGAAAGTGCAGCAGAAGCGTGGCGTGCTGGAGGAGGCTACCGTCTTTGACAACGTCGCTCTGTTGGGGGATATCTTGGGCCACTTGCCAGGTGAGCTTGATCCTTTCCGTATAGAGGGCCATGTCTGCCATGTAAATGTCCCTCCAGACCTTCTAACGCGAGGAGTGACAGCCCCTATCAGAGAAAAACCACCGGTTCCTCAGCCTGCTGCGCCGTCCATCGTCATCTTCAACGCAGCCACTGAACGCATGGCACCATCTACCGCCTCTTCGCTCTCACCTCCTCACACGCTCCGCAAGTCAGCGAGTCATCAGACACTGCATGTGGAGCATCAAGTCGACTCGCTACCAGAAGTCCTTCAGGTCAATATGGCCGGCATGGCTGCATCTAGACCGTACAACACAGGTTCCAAGTGTGGGAACGAAGGCTCAGCAGGGCTCTCGTTGCTTCTAGGCGACCCCCTGACTCCCGCAAACTGTCCATCACCACCCCCTTCCAGGGTTGATGTACCCGGCAGACCGACTGCAGCTTTCTCGTATGGGTCCACGACAAGTCTTGCGCACTTGCAGCCCGTCTGCAGTGATTCTGATCAATATCTTCGACCTTGTAACCCAAACGAGAGTGTTTCTGACTTGAGTCAGAGTGGTCGACACGCGAGTGTCAGCTATACGCCCTCGATTCTATCATCAAACTCTCCAAGTCCTCATGGCCATCATCGGTCTTCTCTCCCAGCATGTACGGCTACGCAGTCTTTCACTCAACACCAAAACGCCTCCTACATGACTTATCCCGGAAGACGTACTTGGTCAACCTCATTCTCAACAACTGCTTCCTCTATCCCGCCGGCTTACACAGGGTCTGGTTCTCTTGGGACACGGCCAATCGCCGAGTTGGATAGCTCACCGTGTCAGATGGTCCCGATAGACGGCGCCTTGGATGCAGACTCAACGAAGAGGAAGTTGGCCAAGCAGATCAACATGGTCGCTGTTGAGCTTCCAGCGGAGAACAGTTCAAGTGGAATCATGCAGCGTCCAACCTGCTAAGGCATGGAGCTGGCAGGGCTGAGCATTGCGACGACCGGTGAGAGATGTCAATTTGTTATTTTTAGTACATCACGTAGGTCTTGGTGGGGATCTTGTGCACATGATGTATGTCTTGAGGGCAAGAGTTTATATCAATATGCGTATGTTTATAGTCATATATATATACACATCATTAGCTGAGGTAAGAAGTATTGTGTAGTAGTCGATGGCCTTGACGTAGTAAAGCACAAAAGGCGTTTGACCAGAGCAGAACTGACTGGCTCATGGTTTCTTCCCATTACTAGGTACCTCT
Organism: Fusarium sp. NRRL 66182; assembly: GCA_013266265.1. NCBI lineage: Eukaryota > Fungi > Ascomycota > Sordariomycetes > Hypocreales > Nectriaceae > Fusarium > Fusarium sp. NRRL 66182. Next base: position 13,888 of record JABFAK010000027.1, on the reverse strand, counting down.
GGAGAGTTCCCAGCTGCTCCTACATCACATATTGAAAGGAGGAGGACTTTTACGGCTCAAGGGTTGTCTCGCCATTCCTGGGTATAAAGCTGGTCTCTTCCTTTTATTCTCCTTTTCTTTACTCGCTCATCACCATTTTGACTCTTTATTGTAATTCTACAAGCTTCAGGCATCTTGCCAGAAGCAAACATACCATACCATCCGGGATGAGACATGTGCTGTTGTGGCCATGTTCGTGAGTCAAAATGCATCCAACACGAGGTCCCCCTGTGCAAGCTTTTGAGTAAAGAAGCAACCCATCATTATTAAATACTATCTATCCATCTCCTATTGCCATCTTCAACCATGTCAGCTCCAAACACGTCTTCCCTTGCAGCACCCGTTACTGTATGAGCAAGCCTCGATAGCACAACATATATATCCTGCTCTAATTAAGAAGTGAAGAAAAGCAATCTGCAAGGTTCAAAATCAAATCAAATCAAAACCAAGATCCTCAATTCGTACGCGCGGCAATAAACTGTCTTGATAATACATGTCAATCAATAAACGTTTCCCATTCTTCCTCGCGCGTCAAGACATATCCCATTCCTCATCATGTCTTCTGGCGCGTTCATTCTCCATCATCTCTCGTCTAAGAGATCGGTCGTCTGTGTAGTGAAGCCGCAGTCTATATGCAAAAAGTGTGCATTCCTCGCTTCGCTTCGCTTCATCGGCTTCGCGTGTCATGGCCTGGTCTCGGTCTTGAGCCATCTGTTTTCAGAGGCCATCGGATCGATAGCATCCGAGATGTGATCATGCCGTGCTTCATGCTGTGCCGTATAAAGCGTTGGGATACGTACGGTGTTGTGTATGTACCGTCCATTTTCGAGGCCGAAAGACTGAAATTACAACCGATCGCTCAGTTTTCAAAAGCAAAAAAAAAACCATTTCATTTCCGGAACTCCAATGCTGATGCCGTTTACCGTCCTTGATCTTACCGTCGCCGTGTCGAAGAATATAGTCGACCTATGTACATTTATGTCTCGATAACTCAATCCTCAATAGTCCGCGATGACCCAGGTGAATTCGAGGTCTCCTATACCATCGAACTGAGCACGCTTATACTGAGGATCATGATGAGTAGACCGATTGTGACAACTATCAGCAGCGCGAATGAGAACCAGCCCAATACCATGGCGCTGGTTCCCACACCACTCCTGACAGCTCCGTTGCCGAAATCCTGGGCTATTACCGAGGCAGCAACGGACGCTGTGTGCTGCCACAGTACAGAGACGAGGACAAAGATGGCCGAGATGAAGATCAGGGCGAGGGCGATCTGCGACACGGGACGGGACGGGAAAGGCTTGACTTCGCGGTCGGAGCCCTCAGAGTCGGTCTCCTCGTGCCAGCCGGGGAAAGTGGCGAGAAGCAAAAGACAGACGAAGGCGAAGATGATGGCAATGATACTGAGGGTGTCAAGTTAGCATCTATCTGATCACAGTACACAGCCAGGGCTGTAGACTTACATAAGGTAAGGGAACACAATCATGTCCTTGAATTGGGCAGCCAACCAGATGAGGTTGAGAGGATCTTGGTCCACGTCGACCTCCTTTGCCAGAGCGGTGGCATTGTTGCTGCACAGCCAGGAACCTCCATCGGGGTTGATGCAAATACCAAAGTAGCCGACACGGGCTTGGAGCGAGGCGTCGCCGGCGATGTTCTCGATAGCCGAGTGAAGATTGTAGTCGACCTGAGCTGTGTCGGGCACGGCTGTGTAGTCCTCATAGTAGATGGAGAGCAGGAAGATGTCAGGGATGAGTGGTGAGGATGACGAACAGCCGGCGAGCAGGAGTGCTGTTGACGGTTAGAACATGTCCCGGGTCTGATGGTCGCCGGAACTCACATAATAGAATAATAGCGATGGCGATAAGAATCATCAACACGTGGTGATAACCGAGGAATGGTACGAAGCCTAGTCGGATTGCACGTTAGTCTCGTGGTCGAGAGACTGAGACATTTGTTTCATTCGTGTACACGTCTCGAGACGCTCAAGGGGTGTACTCACGATACCAGCCGACTTGGACCTTGCGAGGCTGGTCCGACGAGCTGGAGCTGCTACTCGTCCCCGAAGCCATCTTGCGCGATGCTGTCCCGGTCCTCCTTCAGATTGTTCGGGTAGTCTGCGCTCGTCTCCCAGGCAGGGAGCGACGATCGAGTTGCGCGAGACCACTGCTGCTTGGTTTCCTTGCTCTTTCTGCTGCCACCGAGCTGCTCAACTCTTGGGAGCGGCGATGTCGAGTCCACGAGCTTGTCAACCTCGTCCGCTGAGTCGGTCAGTCTGTCTCGGGAGCGGATGGGTTCTTGTCGAGCTGGTGAGGAGAAGAGTCGATGTCTCGGTAGACGGTCGACGCTGGAATGCGCGAGGGCTGGAGACGACGGTTAGGAACAGCGAGCGAAAGTCGGGCCCTGTACTAGTGAGATGTTTCTTGTAGAGAGGTTATGCGAGAATGACAACGGTCGCCTTTGAGATCAGTTCACACGTTCTGCAAACGAGGGTGAAGACTTAATGGTTTTGTTAGAAAACTCCCCTTGGGAAAAGGGAGAAGAAAGGAGAGGATCGGTCAGTCTAGTTAGTCAATCGGTTTTCGTGTACCAGAGGATTGGGCGAATATTGGATGGCTGGGAAGACTTGGAACAGTTACCAACCTCTGGAATTTGGAGCGGTGGGTTGACGGGCATCCAAGGCCAGCCACCTATTTACAGCGGTTGGCATGGTGATGGTGACGTTTTAGCTGTGGATCCGCAGTGAGCCACTGAGAGAGCTTCCTCCAGCACCGGGCAGCCCGCTAGCCGACTCACAGTGATCCGACGCTAGGCCCCGTAGGGAAAGGCGTTTCTGGACCTGCAGAAGCACTGAGGCAGTTACTAGACGAGTCCGGGCTGATCCCTGAACCCTAGGATCTACGATCTTACGTAGCGCTTCGCCGCAACTTCAACGCGTTTCTGATACGACACGAATCCTTGGTTTCTTCTTCTTCTCGCCTGTCCCTGCCTAGTCTAGTCTGTCTCTATTGGTCTTGGGCCCTGCCAGCTCGTCAGCGCCCAGATTTGCCAAGGATAGAAGCTGCTGCGGTCTCTTTAGCTTAATGCAGTTGTCATGACAATCTGCTTCTGTCCAAGCCTTGACATTATGACATTAGCCAAGTACGGGGATGGCTTCATATAACGGATCTGTCGCTGCTCAATCATGTTCGCTGTGCCTCGTTGGGCTGGGCTCCAAGGTTCCAAGGTTGGTATAAACATCTCTCGGCAATCCCATCTATCACGGGCCTGTCCACCTCCCCATCCCCGTCTACGCTCGATCCCTGTCTCTCTCTCCCCGGCTCAACCTCAGGTAGCCTTATACCCATCACGCGTGGAGATACGAAACTTGGCTGTTCATGATAGAACAGCACCAGATCCGTCTCATCTCAGCCTATGAGTCTATAGATAGGTCGTTGACGACAACCTCTCATGGAACAGTGCATCATCGCCAGGATATACAACACCTTTTGCAGCCCCAAAGAACAAGGACTTTCGTCATAGTCGCGAGTTTATGCTTTCCAACTCATCCGAAGAGCCGTTTGATTCATCATGACAACTCTCTCTCATAAGTGAGCCCAGCCACCGACTAATTAACAATCCCTGGCGTTCAGCCACCTCAATTCCTGTGGCGGACCCGTTGCCTTTACCCTTTACCGCACATCCGGATCAATTGCGGTTGCCCTTGATGAAATTCGGTGTTTCGGATCCCGTAGACTCCCTTATCTGTTTAGATCCTTTTCACCATTCTTCTGTTCTCCTGACCAGCTTCAGCTTCAGCTTCGGCTTCGGCTTCGGCTTCATCTTCCAGAAGCACATGTATGTACATAGACAAAATATGTAGTTACCGAGGATAGTGGGGCTTGTTTGTCATTCGAGAGTAGCTACGTTGCGCCATGAGCTTCATCAACACCAACAAAAACTACTATAACCAACATGGCCACGGCAGCTGCTAGTGCGCAAGGCACATCGCTCGATGCTCGAGTTGAGGACTTTTTGGATGATAAGCTCCAATCAACCGCAGACCTCGACAGCCTCGATACCCTTGTCGCAAACGTGGAACTACAGCGTAACCAGTTGCAATCACAGCTAGACACAGCTGTCAGAGAGCTCGAGGAAACTCGGCGCACCGCAGATGACCGTCAGGGCTCACTAGCGGCCCGTATAGAAGAGTTTCAGAAGCTTCAGGAAAGCATTGATGTCCGCGCCAAGATCTACGCTGCCTCTGATGCCCCAGACCAGGCCATCGAGCGCCTCAAGTCGCCCATGAACAAGATCAAGGCGGTTGAACGGGCCCAGAGCTATTTGCTGCTTCTACAAGACGTCGAAAAGTTTCGTTCGGAAGCGCGATCATTCTTGCCGCAAGACCCCAAAGCTGCGCTGGAGCCTTACATCAAGCTGAAGCAGCATGTCCTCAAGCTACAAGATTTACCTGGCCAGGAAGGCCTGCACCTAGTTGCATATGCCGAAAAGGTCACCGGCTCACTTTGGGATGAGATCCGGTCCACAATGTCTGCTGAGCTCGAGACCGTCCTGAAGGATAGGAAATGGCCAAAGGTCGATGCCCAATTGCAGATGGACGAGGAATGGATAAACTGCATCGAGAAGCTTGTTGATCTTCAAAAGCCCGAGATAACACACACCAGAAACCTCGTATCTCTATTGCCGTTTGAAACCATGGCTTCAATCTTCGTTTCCGAATTCCGCTTTCATTTCCTCAGCGATAAGCCGACAAGTGGTCCTCAGGCGTTTGGAACCCATTGTCTTCCGTGGTTTATTGCGCTCATTGAGAAATGGGAAGACTTCTTTCGAGACAACCTCGGTTACTTGCTTGCGGAAAAGTTCCAAGATACTCGTGTGGGGTCCAATCTGGCCTACATTGACCCTGTTTCCGCTCTGATCACGGCAATGCTACCAGTGTTGAAGGAGAAAACATCCCTAGTCGCACTTGAGGCTGTCAAAAGCCCATCATTCTTGAGTAGCTTCATGTCACAGCTCATGGCTTTTGACGAAAATGTTCGTTACAAGTTCAGCTACGACGGCGGCGACTCTGACAATGGATGGCAAGGCTTGACTGCGCATATACTAGATGACCACTTTGATACGTGGTTCCAGGCCGAAAAAGAATTCGCTCTCGAGAGATACCACACCATCATCGAGTCGCAAGACGCTCGTAATATCGATTACGACTATGCGCTTCAGGGCAAGATGAAGCCAACCTACGCTGCAGTGCGGGTAACTGATCTCTTGCGATCCGTGACGAGCCAGTATCGGAGGGTACGGACCTTTAAGCACAAGATTCGCTTCTTGATTGGTATCCAATTGGAAATCTTGGATGAATACCATGATCGTCTGAGAGACTCCCTTCAAGCTTACCAGAGCATGTCTACCGCATTTGGCCGAACTCTGGGTGTGAATAAGGAGGACCTTGCTGCCCTCGAAGGCACCGGTGCTTTTGAGGTGCTTTGTAAAGTTATTGGCAGCGCTGATCACGTTGTCAACACGTTGAAAGATTGGAGCAACGAAGAGGTATGTTGTAATTACCCAGCAGCAGGTTATCTATCAATCTGACATGATCAGTTCTTTGTCTCCTTGTGGGATGAACTCCAAACTCGAGCCTCTCACAGAGCCAGTCAAGGCAACAACATTACCAGCACCATGAGCTACGACGATGTAAAGGATCGCACATCTGCAGCAGTAGGAGAGGAGCATGGGGATGGAGCCCTCTTTGATGAGACTGCCGTTGCATATGGCATGCGGCGCAAGGCAGCTCAAGAGCTCCTTGTTAGTGCCCTCGTCGAATCTCACAACAAAGCCTTCCGCGCATACACGACCCGCGTTCAATGGACAACTGTCGGCGAGACGGCCATTCTTGGTAAGTTTTGATATCTTGTCAGTTTGGGCACGTCTAACACGGTAGCAGATGAGCTCGCCATTACGCCAGAGCTAGACGAACCACTTCGTGTTCTCCAACGCAACTTTGACTTCCTTATCAAGGCACTCTCCACTGCTGTATTCCGCCGTGTTTGGCGTGAAGCCCTTGGCAAACTTCAAGACCACCTCTGGCAAAGCATTTTAGTGCGCCAATCATTCACCACGTACGGTGCAACCCAATTCCGTCGCGATGGTGCTGCATTGACTGCTGTGATTGAGCGCTACATTCCCGGCGGCTCGTCTGTCCTCGACAGCCTGACTGAGGGGATGCTGTTGCTGAGTCTTCCCGTCGAGGCCGGTGGGTCAGGGGGCTTGACGCTGAAGGAGGCCAGCGATCGAGTGTTTACAGACAACGAGGAGGCGCGCAAGGTCCTCGAGGAGCTGCATCTCGAAGAGCTGACCCCGCAAAGCGCAAGGAATATCCTGCAGCGCCGGGTAGAGAATAATGAAAACGTCGGATGGTGATGCAAATAGATTAAGTTTGGGTATATTATTGCACATCCGACACCTGTCTGTAAAAGGCCTATCGTTCTGTGCCAAGTGTTGAACCTCTTCACAACCCTCTATAACAGCCATATTCTTCTTTTTTGGTCCTACCCGCTGCTTCCCATCTTATTCATTTTGTCGCACCCAAAGATCAAAAGTCGTAAATCCGAGTCCATTCCGTTTCACGCAAACACCCGCCTTGGTTTACTTGTTAAGAGCTCGCATGGTCATCTCGACAACAATAAAAGTACCCGCGCTCACGGGCATGGCTCGCGCCAGCGTAGGTCCGATGCCCTTCCAGAAGCCACGCGCACCCTCGGCGTGCCACGTCTTGGAAAAGCAGTCCCGCATGGTGAGGTAGCGCTGGTTGGCGCCGAAGCCGTCGGTCTGCATCTTGCTCTTGATCACGTCGAAGGGGTAGCTGGACAGCCAGAGGACCTCACCAGCGATGCCGCCGTAGAGGGCAATCTTGTAGGCGGGGATGTCCTTGCGGTCGACCTTGTTGCGCGCAGCGTCCGAGTTCATCATGTATTCAAAAGCAGTGAACCAGGCACCGTAGGCAAAGGCCTCTCGCCAGATAGTGACGGCTTGGCCGCGATACACGCCGCTGAGGACGCCATTGTGAGCGCCGAGCTTGCGGATGCAGTCGCCGGGTCCGTCGTACAGACGACCTGCGCCGTGAGGCTGGCTCTGGAGACGGATACGGATGTGCTCGATGGGACCCGAGAGGACTGAGTTGGAGATGCCGGCAAAGGCACCCGAGGCGCCGTACTGGGCGTAAGAGAGGTCTGCGCCGTTGTTGCGGGTCTGGAACCAGCGCTTGGCAGCGTTGAAGGCGCCGAATTGGACCGAGACGCAGGCGCCGATACCGATGAGGGGCGTCAGTGTTCCCTTGTAGAAGGCGAGGGCGCCCTCGTTCTTGTAGATTGTGGCGGCGGCGTTGATGGCGGAGGAGTATTGGGTGGTTGTTTGGAGTCGGACCTTGACGATGTCAAAGGGTTGACCTAGCAGGGAGTGTCAGCAGTTGGTTTGACGCGGGTTTGATGTCTATGATGAGTCTGTAAGATCTTGGGTCAGATGGGATATTGTGTTGCTTGAGCCGGTTCTTGGTGTCAAACCGCACAAGCACAAGCACATGCTCCCCCCAAGCTGTACCCTCTCGTCTTGATACCGGAAACCAAAGAAAGACGGGAAACATACCAATCAAGACCTGCGCAATTCCCCCAACCGCACCCGAAAACAAATCCTTTGCCGTCTGAAGCGCAGGGCTCTGCTTGGCCGCTTCCAACTCGAGGGCGTCCATCTTCTGCTCGATCGGCGGGATACCCTTCTCTGTCCTTTTTTTCCCCTCAATGATCACTTCACCGGACTGAGCAAAACCTCAAGGCTTGTGATAATGCTGAGAAGAGAAAAAGAGAAAAAGATAAAGAGGTAAAAATGGGAAGAAAAAAACACAGCCAAAGAGAGAGGGGGGGAAACAAACACAAAAGATAAGATATCGCAACCCGGAGTCGCTTTGTTGCGGAGGGCGCCCGGCAAATGACGTGCTGGCATTACAAAGCCGTTGTCGGAGCCCGGACTGTCGGGGGGTTTTCGGTGATCAGATACCGTGATACAAGCACCATCTCGGAGCTGACCCCGCAGTTCAATTGGTGTAGCGTGATGATTTTAGGGGGTCCACGAGTCTGTCTATCGGTATCTGGCCCGGCATGCCGTTCTTTTCAGGTACCGCTCTAACTTTTCTTCTCTCTGTTGACCATGGTGGGATAGACGTCAATTAAGGTAGTGGTCCCGACTTCGGTAAGGGAACTCGGGATCTGCGATAAGCGAATATTTATACCTCCCTAGGTAGGTAATTCGTTATGATAGTTGACGGTTATATACGACAGCTTCAACAAGGTTTGGAGTCGTTGATTGGTCCCAAGATCTACTCGTCTAGATTCGTATAATGGAGAATACATACACGCTTCTATGCTCATAATCACATGCATCCCTTCTCTTCAGTATCGTCTCACACCCTGCTTCTCATCTCTCGCATCGTTCTGCGCCTGCGCATACTGCTCGATAGCCTCCTTGAGTTTTCCAACCACCTCAGGTTGGTTGCTGAATGCCGTCACGAGCAACCCTTCCAACGCGGCCTCCACTTTCGCAATTGGCTTCACCCCAGGCTTCCGGGACCGAGAGTCGTTCGTCAAAGCGCCCCAGCGCTGTGTGAAGTTGTAGATGGACTGGCGCAGCAACTCATCCAGCTGTTCATTCATGTCCTCCACTGTCAAGGTCTTGGCTGTCACTGATGGTGTTCCTCGAGACCACAGACCCCCGCCGATGATGTTTGAGAAGAATCCAACCCAGTTCTGGGGGCTGAGCGTATCCCAGATGTGGACAAAGTGCTGCATCGAAGCCGCCTGGTTTCGGATATCGCCAATCTCCAACGAGACCAACTCATTCTTGAGGATGAGCAGGTTCTTCACCATGAACAGATCAGGATCTGTGTCGGCCTTTGACGATTTTATTCTCGCCTCCGCGCGTTGGAGCACCTGGATGGCTTCTCGCACAATCTTGAATACGACCGAACTGTTCTTCGACTAGAAACGAATGAGTACGACGTCCAGAATCTTTGGGGGAAATCACATACTGATCTCTCCTTTGGCATGCAATGCTCATACATGCCTAGAAGTTTGATGGCCTGCTTGACCAAAGGATGGGCGTTTGACGATGCCACGCCTCCCACCACAGGACCAATCTTCAAAGAGGCATCCTGGACAGGGGCCTTTGTGATTGATTTCGTCACCTCCGCCTCGAAAACAGTGTCCGTCAACGGCCACAGGTGATGAGCAAGTAGCTGCGAGGTGTATTGTTTGCACTTGATGAAATAGGGCGATTCCATATCATCCAGATCAGCGCCGAAATATTCGCTTGCAAGTAACCCAACCACATTGCATGTTGTCTCCAACGGTGCCGTTTGCAGGACAGTCTGGAGATTGGTCACCAATGGGCTCAAGTTGCCGGGATGGGCGATGGTGGTGTTGATCGGCTTGATCGCTTGGAAGACAGAGTCTGCTGCCTGTGTCCATACAGGTTCAACATCAAAGAGTTTCATAAACACACTCTCCTCGTTGTACATGCGCTCAAAGTATTGCTTGATAAAGTTGCGCGATGCTGTCTCGGCTGACAAGTTCTTGACTTCTTTGTTAAACTCCTCAATATCTGATTGTGTCAATATCTTGAGGTCGCGGTCTCGTGTCGTCAAATGGGTGTGAATGATATTGTTAGCCGTGTTCGCGTAGGTGTCAAAGTGAGTGCATGATTCGTTTCGCTGGCCGTATGCGTCGTATGCTCGGCGTACAACTTGGTGGACGTTAGGGACTAAGCCATATGAGTCCAGCATCATTTCCTGAAAGCGACCATAAGCAAGCGCATGACGAGCGGATTCGGATTTTGTGGCGGCGATTTGTCGTCCAATCTCAGGAGAGACCCTTTCCAGCGTAGTCTTGTAGCCATGTTCAAGAAGATGTAGAGCTTTTGTGAGAAGCGCAGTATATCGAGCAAGATACGTATCGCGGTCGCGGTATGCCGCCTAAGACTGTGAGCACATATATTTGAAAGTGACAAGGCGTTCTTACATGGTTCTCCATAAAGACAACGCACGAATCAATGTTCTCAACCATCTCTCCAAAAGAAGCGTCGTCGACCAACCGACTGGCACCTGGCGCGTTGAGACGTCTTGTCGCATTGTCGAGGTAGGCATAGTAGTGTAAGTCAGTTCCAACTTCATCGGCCAGGGCCTCGAGTCTTTTTTGTTCGTTCAAGAGATCCTCGCATTGTGATTGGAAAGTCGACGTTTGCGCTTCAACTGAGCCAAACGAGTTTGATAAAGAGGTGAGTAGTTTTAATGTCGCATTCGCATCTTCTATGAGCCCGTCCAGGTGACGCTCTGTTAGAGTAAGCTGGTCACGGTATAGTCTAGAGATGGTCAGAAAAAGTTGGTTGGGTAGAGGTGCACTCCTCGCATTGCACAATATGCATACAGGTATTCTTGCTGGCTAGAATGTAGCAATTGCTCGTCGTACGATTCCAGACGAGTCGGCTCATGCGTTTCAACGTCTTCAGGGGAGCTGGGAAGTAACAAAGCTTCCCATGCTCTGCTCTTCCTTTCAGTCTTCTTGGGCTGGGGCCTTGCATCTTTCGATAGCTGTTCTTTGACAACGCGATAGAAGTCCGAGTAAGAGTTCGCTCGACGAATGACGGTCGGCTCTGGTGGAGTATCGGTATCCTCAATCTCTTCATAGACATTGGGCAGCGGCGCCACAGGTTCGATTATTTGGCCCGGTTCCTTGAACGATCTGGGTGAGCTTCAGCAACTTGTGGTGGGGTGGAGGACATACGTTGGGCTGTTGTAGTAGAGACTCCTTGCGACGATGTCCATGGCTTTGGCTGTTCTTCTTGCTGATACCCAGATCGGGCATCAGCGTATGCCATGAATCATCATACATGATGCGGATGGAGCTCTCAAGCGAGCTCGAGATCAAGGGTTCACCGGAAGCTCTTCTAGAAGCCACGCAGCAAGCGTTGAATGTCAAAGTCGGAGGCGCCAGCTCCGAACCGCCGATGGCGGGAAAGTGTGGAGCAACCAAGGTACATACTGTAAGTACCTCATCCACAGGTGCTAGGTGAGAGTGCGTGCAGAATGTGGCTGGTGCTCGCTCTAGATCTGTGGCTGTGAAAGCCGCTCTTGACCTGCCGTAGCCCAAAGAATTTTGCTGACCATTGCAGCGGGAGCTCTGAGCTCTATGACCTCACAACTATTTCCTCCTTCAGTGAGAGGCAACTTCAGGGTTGACAGTTTCCCTGCGGCTTTGAATCCTTTACTACGAGGGTACTCCAGTTATATTGACTGGATTATCTATTTTTAAGAGTCTGCAGCATGAACTTCTCCCGGGCTGCTATTCGGCGAACTGCCATCCGCTCACTGGCTCGCCAGCCTACCATTACAACTCAGCGCCAATGGGTTCGATACGCCCACGATTATGGTAGCGAGTACTCTCAACCTCCTCCAAACCGTGGGGGTAAATTTATCGGTCTAGCAGCCGCCTTGGGACTTCTTGGCGCTGGAGCTTACTTTTATCCTAAATTCACGGGGCAGACTGATTCGTCTGACGCTGATAGCAAGAAAACTCGTATCAAAGCCGAACTCGAATTTGAGAAGCCTCGCAAGAAGGTCAAGTCCAAGGAAGAGAATCGGGATCTCATCAGCTCGCAACATGTTCAAGTCAAGCACAGCTGGGAACATCCTGGAGTTTACGCGTGGGGTTCTAACATTGGCAAGGTCATCGACCCAAACTCCAACGACAAATATGTCAAGATACCTAGGCGGATCCCTTATTTCGATGACCAAATTCTCCGTGATCTGAAGCTGACGGCCGCCTTCGGTGCAGCAGTCACCGAGAAGGGTGATCTGGTTCAATGGGGTCTGGGCTATAACAAGGATGATCCTTCACCCGTCCCTACACTCACGGGCAAGGACATTATCAAGATTGATGTTTCACTTGATCGAATCATTGCACTATCGCGCAAGGGCAAAGTTTACTCAATTCCTTCATCTCGCAATGATCAGGAAGGGGGTCTCAAGGAAGAACAGAAAGAGTCTTGTTGGTCAATCTGGGGATCTGGTGGCGCATTCGAGAGCATTCACTTCCGCAATCTGACACCATCTGGACTTTCATATGGCGAAATTGTCAAGGACATCAGCAGCGGCCTGGAGCATTGCCTCATGCTTACCTCCAAGGGCCGTGTTTTCTCCGCTGCGTCCAGCGCTCTCGAGTTCCCATCCAAGGGGCAGATGGGTATCGCTGGTTTGAGCTGGCATAACAGGCCCAAGGGCCCGTACGACCAGCCTCATGAGGTTACGACTCTAAAGGGGTTTGACGTGGCGCAGATCGCAGCAGGTGATTACCACTCGGCTGTTCTCGACAAGACTGGGCGTATCTTTGGTTTTGGTGACAACTCTTTCGGGCAGCTTGGGATTGACACCGACTTTGGTCTTTCGGTTTCCGATACTCCAGTTATGGTCCCTACCAACTCGGTCTATGCCAACACCGGGCTTGTCCCAACCGTAACGTCGATAGCAGCGGGTGGAAACAACACCTTCTTCACCGTGGACGCGGAGACTACCACAATCCCTGGCACCTCGAAAGCTCTCGCACCGGCAAGGAGACTCCCACCCACCACTACCGACTTGTGGGCGTGTGGCCAAGGAGTCTATGGTACATTGGGTACCGGTCGCTGGTCGCATGTGTCTGCCAAGCCGACCAAGGTCAAGGGATTATCGTCTCTGTTCGAATTTGACGAAAAGACCAACAAGATGAGCCCCATCAAGCTAAAGTCCATATCAGTCGGCGCCACACATTGCTCTGCCATCATGGACAATGTTACCGAGGTCTCCATCACGGGTCAAGGAACAGAGAACGAGACCAACTGGGGAGCTGATGTCGTGTTCTGGGGTGGCAACGAGCACTATCAGCTCGGTACGGGAAAGCGAACCAACTTGAACGCGCCAGCATACATCGGAGCTTTAGATAGCGCACCGGATGCGCGCAAGGAGAGCAGCCCTGATTTCCACCGGCTGTGCGTGACGCCTCGCAAGACAGTTCGTCTGGATAGTGGCAAGGGTCGCAAGGTATCACTGGAACAGAAGGTTGAGTGTGGGAAGTATGTGACTGGTGTGTACTCTGCTGTTTGAGGCGACAGGCGAGGAATCGTATTGCAAGAGCAGCACCATTGTATTATCAGAAATGTATAATCATGTATTTGTATCTGTGGGCATATGAAAGGGCGTCATGGCATTTGTTATCTTTCTACTCTTGTGTACTTGACTTGGGTAAAGGATACCCGCAAATTGAGAACCCCACCCGCATATTTTTAGTTCAGATGATTCCAGATTCCTTGTTTATGGGTCAGCAGATTTGCATGTCTCAGTATGGGACACAACACGTGGATGACACGGGAGAGGTTTCGAGCCTTTGCGCAGCGTGGCCACCAACAAAACACTCTAGCGTAGGTACCCAGGTAGTGGCATGGGCGAAATATTCGTGCTTCTCTCTCTGGTCTAGTTCTTGGAGCGGCGGAATCGAACTAATACAGAGATAGATCGATAGACTATGTAGCTATTTTAGTAGGAGCCCCGAGCCAACACGAGGATCGCAGGCCACGCAAGCAAGAAATATCTATCCAGGCGGGAGATGACCCGGCAGCGGAAAGATTACTACTGGCCGGCTCTATATAGTATCGAGGATGATGCAGGAGCAAGAACAAGGTGTTGCACGTCGTTAAGATGAAGGGTTCCACGGAGAAGAGGGTCTCTTGTTGAGACTAAAATAGATGCACATATCCACACATACATACATACATA
>JABFAK010000026.1:0-64265 GCA_013266265.1 Fusarium sp. NRRL 66182 | reverse complement strand
GACATAGGGCGATTTGTTTGCCTTCTTCATGACGGCCAAGAACTCGCTGTTGATGTTTTGAAACCGTCCTGACTCGATAGGAAGCAAATGCTTGATATCTGCGTTACCAGTGAAGACACCCTCAAGGTAAACCCATTGGCGCTGGACATCAATCCAAACATCAAATAGTACATGAACTCGGTTGAGCTTGTCTTCCCATGACGCAGCTTCTTCCTCAAACTCCTTGTAATAGGGAGAATGCTTCATAGCCTGGAGTGAGTTTAGGTTTTCGCTGCACTTTGCAAAGAGATCATCCCAACCACGAATTAGGCGGATTTTGTTTTGGTAGTTGACCATCTCCAGGGCATAGTTTTGCCAAGTCTCACGGACTTGTTTCAAGAACTCTTCCAAAGCCATCTCGCCTTGGGCTTGGGCGATAATGTCCTTGACGATGACCTCGGTAGCGACAAGGTTCAGATCCCAAACATCACCAAGGGTCATAGAGCTGGGAGAGAAGCGTTTCTGTGGCTTGATTTGCTTATAGATCTTGACCCAATGACGCTCGCGAATGGCATCAGACTTCAAGTCGGAGAGAATAGGGTTGACCTTGAGGAAACCTCGAAGGATACCTTGAACGTGCTCAAAAGCGGCGTATTGGCGCATTCTGCTAGGCATATCCTTGGTGCTTTTGATGAGGTCGTCGACCTTGGAGCGGATCTTTCGTGGTTGGACGGCAGTCCAGAGGATGTCGCGCGTCTCGTTGAGGCTTGCCCAGATAGTAGACAGGTTTGACCAAACAGACTGGAAATCCCGGACTTCCTCAAGTGTGGCCTCGAGAGAGTTGTCAAGGCTGGCAGGAATATCCAATGCCTCTTTAGCCTTCACCACCATTTGAGCATCGTCCTGCAATTTGGAGATGCGAGCTTCGAAGGAGGACAAAGTGGCGGAAGCAACATCGGGTTGAATGGTTCCAGAGACTGGCTTCTCCTCGTTCCATTGCGCGGCGATTTCAGCAATCCGTTCATTGATCAACTTATCCTCAGCAGTGATCTTGGCTCGTAGCGCATCGCTCTGGTCTTGAACAATTCTAGATTTCTTCTCGAGAATCTCCTTCAGTGCCTCCCACTGGCTGTCAATCTGCTCGATGTGAAGCCAATCGTTGGGGAACTGGTATCGTTGCCTCACGAGCATCGACTGTCCTTGCCGGAACATGTCGATTTCGGGTGCCCATGTCTTGACGTTGCGTTTGCAGCTTGTGACAACGGTGATAAACTGTACGGCCTGGGCAGTTGATGAAGCATCAGAGCTCTGGCTCTCTAGGTGCTTACGTGCCTTCTCGATTTCTGCGTTGATTTCGCGCATACGGTTACCCAAGCGGCTAGCAAACTTCATCAGGATTTCGTGCTGCCACTGGTCATACTTCGCATTGACCTTGGTCTGGACTTGATCATAGTCAATAGTAAGATGACCGAAATCGCGGCTGACCTCTTGGGTATCAAAGGTTGACCGGTTTTTGCGGAGATCCTGAAGAAGCTGCAGCCATCGCGGGAGTGGCTCTCCAAGAGCATCATATACTTGCTCAGACTGAAGATCCCAGAGTGACTGGAATTGAAGCCACTTGTCGACGTACGCACTAATCTCTCGGAGCTTCTTCTCAACAGAAACGTAAACACGCTGCAATAACCCAGCGCACTCCGTGGGTAGATCAGTAAAGCGAGGCTCATCGTTGGCGATTGTGGCAAGGCTCATCTGGTATCGTGTTGCCTTGATCTTGCGGAGGTTGCAGACAATTCCAAGCCACTCGTGCAGGTGGAGGAACCAGCTTGCGCGTGCAAACTCCAGAGGAGGATCAAGGTAAATGACCTGGTTACGCATAACCACTTCAAGGACAAGACGTTTCATGGTTGGGCTTTCCGACTTGGTTTCATCATTGTTGGTCTTTCGGCGGATCTCCTCCTCGGGGGTATCATCCTCAAATGCAGTAATCCACGAGTGCACAGCACTTTGAAGACGTGTGAGGAGGATGGATTGAATCTTGGCGTTCAACTCCCGCACCCAGAAGTCCAGATTGACGTATTGTTCCAGATTCAGCTGATCAACAGCCGATTGAATCGTATCCAGGCGACTGTGGAAGGCAGCTTCATCATACGAGCAGGTGCTGAGCTCTTTCAACGCTTGTTCAACAGTGGCGTGGATGAAATTCAAAGAGACGGCCTTTTGCTGAAGGACAGACACAGCTGCTGCAAATCCACGGATAAACATGCCGTGCTTGCTTTCAGTATTCTTAGCCAGACCAAAATCGGTCCCACCAGGTAGCAGTGGTCGAGTTTGTCTATTCTCAGAGTAGAACAATTCGTGCGAGTTGATAAAAGACTCCCAGCGAAGCGGTACGCCCTCGCCGATCAGTCTATAAACATCATTTTTATAGCCGTTGAGAAGGACTGACTCCTCTCCCATAGCCGATATCTGGCGAATCGTCTGAGAGAGAGTTCTCACACTCTCCATCAAGCTGACGGCATAGGGGTAGACACGCTTGGCATCCTTAGACACAGTGGTGACAGCGTGAGGCACTGAATACGATTGCCATGTGAGATTGCGAGTTTCCTTGAACAGAGTGATGACTTGAGGATCGAAGTTGACAGCGAGCTCGAGGATGCCACCAGCAGACCTCACGCGGGCGATCTCGAAAAGCTGTCCAGAAATAGAAATTTTGCGTCGTCCAACATCATTCAACCATGCTTCATAGATTCGAGTAGTGTCAAGCTTCTGCTTGAAGAGCTCACTCTCCTCCTGAAGCTTATGCCCTTCGGCATGCAGAGTCCAGTCAGGGCCAAGGACGGCCTCAACCTTTCGCATGTAGCCATTCAGCTGGAACTCGATCTGGCGCGCCCAAATAATGGCACCAGAAACAGGGGGTAGATCACGAAGTTGAGCCATAGCGTGAGTTTCCGAGTGGCCATATTGCTGTTTGAATCGCTCGTGCAGACCATTAATAGCTTGTTTGACATGGTCCATGAGCTGATTCTGGTACTCCTGAATAGCGCCACGAATCTTTGGGCGCACAAAAAGGGCATTGAACTTGGAGAAGACTCGGAACATCTCGTTCGCAGTCTTTGCGGTAGCCAGCCGCTCTCGGAGTCTGGAAATAATGGAATTCTCCACTCGAGTCGTGCGCTCGTTGTAAAGGTTCTCTGCTCGTACCCATCGTTCCTTGCCCTGATCCGTAACATCCAATAGATCAACGTTCTGAAGAGCCTCCCAGGCCTGCTTGACTTCTTCAACAGCATCAACATTGCCCATCTCCTCGACAATAATGCCATTGGATCCAGTAGTCTCGGCAACGCCAGGAATAGTTGCTTGAGGGCCAAGCACAGTAACTATTGTACGCTGGAGCTGCTCATGGTTGTCTCGGAAAGTGCTGACATACTTGATTCTGGCCTCGAGTTCGGAGTGCTTTTTGGTGATCTTGATGGGAATAAACTTCTCGTTTCGGCGCCGAGTCACCTCACGGGCCACATTAGTAAACTCCTTGATATTCTCTTCCCACGTCTGGAAAATCTGGTCGCATGTCTGCATGATGTTCTTGAATTGCTGGTAGTCCAGATTGACCAACTCGGTGCCCGACAGAAGTCTGTGAAGCACATCATCTAGATCAGCCGAGATGGCTTCAACAAGCGGAAGAGCCCTGCGAATGGGATAAGGGCAGATTCTCAATTTCTTGTTCAAATGCCCAAAAATCTGCTGAATAGCCTCCTCCACCTTGGGTAGAGATGTTGCAGAGAGCAGCTCATCAAGAGGGAAATCTCGCATAAGCTGATTGTACTTTTGCACCTTGTCCATAGCCTCCTTCAAACCAGTATCAGCCGTGAAACTCACAGTAGCCTGGAAACGCTTGGCATGCTTAAGGATCTCCAAAGTCAAGAGTACACCCTCGCTCCGAAGCTGGCCCTCGATGCCCTCCAGAGCTGACTCCATAGACAACCAAAAGTTAACCTCCTGACTCGCGGTACTAAACTCCTGGTTCGCATTGGCAGAGGGATCCTTGGTCAACTTGGTGATTCCCTGAATAGACTTGATCCAAGTGTTGACGTTTGCTTGCAGTCGGTTGAGGAATGTGCTGTCTTGGAGGAGATTTTGAGGAATCCCATCAATAGAGGGTCGGTTGTTGTGAGCTTCGGCATCATCGAGAACATTCTGAACGATCGAGTGGAAGGTAAGAGAGATCTCGGGGATATCGACATTTTGCTGGAGATGTAGCAGACTCAGTTCCAGGTCGTTGAGTCGCTTTTTAGTCACGGGAATTCCCGTCTTCGCATCTACATCAGCCCGTCCGCGCGATCCGTT
This sequence comes from Fusarium sp. NRRL 66182, assembly GCA_013266265.1. Classification (NCBI taxonomy): domain Eukaryota; kingdom Fungi; phylum Ascomycota; class Sordariomycetes; order Hypocreales; family Nectriaceae; genus Fusarium; species Fusarium sp. NRRL 66182. The sequence continues at coordinate 59,942 of JABFAK010000026.1, read as the reverse complement.
GGACAGCTGTTGGCTCTTGGTATTGGCATCAAAGTACGGCACCAAGGCATGGTGAACCTGAGAATGGAGAACCTCCCAAGGGGAGAGTACCGAGCCCTGCTCTCCAACTCCGGCGTTAAGAGAGGCAGGCCCAGGCAAATTATTAATCCATATTTGAGATGTAAGAGGTCGGGTCGGGTCTATAGGCTGGGGAGACTTGGTAAGAACTAAAGAGGCGACGGTTGTCGGGGACGAGGAGATCTCGGTGGACAGGGTATAAGTGTAGGAATTCGACGCTATCAAGAGACACATTAGCAACGATATTATACTCAACTTTCAAGTATAACACACCAGCAGGGTCGGCGCCAGGCTCTACTGCAGAAGAGTTTGCGAAATCCTTCTGGATATAGAGCACATTTTGGGTATCGCTCGCAAAGCGCGTACAGCGTGAAATAGTCTCGTCATAGCGGGCTTTGTGCAACAAGCTCCCTACTTGTTCGAGTTCATCGCGTGAAGCGCCGAGTACGCTCCCGCATAGGACAGCGAGATGTTCGATGACGCGTTCCGGTTCAACGGTAGAAAAGGACGGGGCGGCTGTTATACCGTTGGCGGAAGCTCCAGGGCTCGGCATGGGGGGCGAGGTGACCTCCATGATAATCGGAGGGAGGGCAGAATAAGAGATGTGTCAGTCTAGTAGCGCTCAGTCATTTCCGAATAGTCGATCCGTCGAGATAAGGGACGTAAACGAGGAGTTTGTGAGGCGGGCGAGCGAGCGAGCGAGCTTCGGGATGGGCGCAAGAGCTTGGACAAGGCGGGTATTACAAAAGCTTTAGCAAAATCGAAAGATGAGCTCAAAGACTAAGGAGCGTGATGCTGGCGAGTATCAGAATCGCCACAAAATAAAGTCGCAGGTGATAGTGCAGCGACAAGTAGGGGTTCGGTGAATAAGATGAAGTTGACCATCCAGGAGTTGTTGACTTTCTATGAGGCACACCTCCCTCCCATCAGCTTCCTTCGGATTAACGCGCCTAGCCCCAGGGGTACCCCTGTCGCGACTGATCTGGTCGGCAATTGGACAAAATAGGTGCGTCAGGAGACGTCCCGCCAATCCACAGGGGACACCTGCACTGAAGCCAATGCCGCAGCCCGTTGCAACCCACTGTAGATAGTCCACCATGTACAAATTGGGTGTAGCAAAAGACACGTCCTGAGTGGATTTGAGCCGCCGCTCTGGACTCTTGATTGGTTAATATGTCGGTCAGACAAGGAGGAGCTCAAGAAACGGGGTCCTGCCAGCAAGGCATTTCTCCTGCATGGCTGCAGACCACAACAAGGATAATAATGAGATTTCATGTCAGAAAACATGCTTGTTACCGATGTGGAATGTATGCTTTTTCTTTTTCGAGAATAAACGTTGATTAAGCAAAAAAAAAAAAAAAAAATTTAAATAAATAAAAAAGACAATACAAAAGAGCATCATAGAAAAGCTAATATATAGATCTCAATATTTAGAAAACACATAACAGCTGGGAGAGAATCAAATTATTGGCCCTTATCATCTTCGAATAGAAGTGGATAGGTAGCCGATAGGTTCACTCCATAGTAGCTACTCAATCCAGTACAGTATCCAGTGGGTACATATTAATACATATATACGTATATATGTACTAACATAGGTACCTAGGTAGCTTTCGAGAAGCCATCACGCCTCGAGTATCCATTACGCAAGGTTTCTAACTTGCCAGGTGAGCTTCAGCACGAGACACTGACTGAATGTTGAGGACTACACCACACTTAGATCTATCAGACTATCATCATCCGGTAACCCTCCAGCTGTTCAGAACACTCGCACGACTGGGGTAACCATGTACATTATCATCGCCCAGCCTATCTCAGACAACGTCCATATACATGATACTTGAGTGCGCAAAAACAAGTCATCAGATTCTTGAACCATGCTCCAAAGTAAACATGCCACCCAATCCTAACTTCAACCAAGCAGGCACAAAACCAACATCGATAATAATAAATACCCATGCAAGAAAATTCCCATCAAAACGCCTTTGCAATCCGTCACTGCCCAGCCCTTCCTATGATAGTTTCTCGCAATGCTAATGCAGACCACAAGACTAACCATGCGCCAGATCAAGAGGCAAGGCTAAGATTGGTTGCTGCCGTTTCCGTTGCTTGCCAGTCGCTCCCGTTGAAACATAACCCGCTGGTTACAGATGTCGATGAATTCTTCGAATTTCGTGATAATGCCCTCTTTCTCATCGAGTTTTGCTTTGAGTTCGCTGATCTCCTTATCTTTCTCTTCTTCCATCTTCTGCATATCTTCTCGTGCCTTGGCTATTTCACGCCTCAATTCAGCACGTATACGGTCTTCGGGAGACTGGTGAGGTTTGCTATATATGGCTGGTCTGTTCTCGGCCAGGCCTGTGGCAACCTTCTGCGGGTTTCGGTTGATAGCAGCTCGGGCGTTGTAGATATCGCGTGGAAGTAGGTGACAGTCCGGGTTTTCGGTCTGCAGGATCTGCAGCGTCTCCGAGACGCCAGCGCCTGCTCATTGCAGTTAGTATGGAATCAATTCTTCAGGCCGACAAACTCACCGTTTTCCTTAAGATGCTTTACAGCGGCAACCATTTTGCTATCGAGCTTGCGAGCGGCCGGATGGTGCGATGGACTCTCGCTGGGTCCATGATTATGCTGAAGATGGGAGGGATCCGGTCGATATCTAATCGTCCACTGCGTGCGCTGCTCGATGGCAAAGAATCCAAAGGGGCAATCACACTTTCGGGATGATGTCTTACGCTTGCGGCACTCGGGGCTAACACGACTTGGCGGCTTACCAGCACGATCACAAACGAATAGAACTTTCTTCAAACCGGGCACCGTCTTCTTTGAGCGACCAATGACAATGGCATAGCCGACAGAAGTGCAATATCTGAGGACAGCCTTTTGTACGGCCTCAAGAGTTGGGTAACTTCCGCCCTCTGGCGGCGGGGACATCATTTCACCCAATGGCTGTGAGGGGATATAGTTGGGATCAGCAAGCAACTTCATATCCAAGCCCCCGGCATCTTCGCCGTTGGCATGGCTATCAATATCCATTGATTCATCCCCATTCTCATCTTGCTTCGGCTGCTGCGGTTGGGCTGGCTGCTGTGGAGCTGGCTCGGCAGGCAGAGGCTGCTGCTTTTGCTGTTGTTGGGCCTGCTGAGCCTGTTGCTGAGCCTGTTGCTGAGCCTGTTGCTGGGCTTGCTGCTGGGCTTGCTGGGCTTGCTGCTGCTGTTGAGCCTGTTGTTGATCCCGTTGCTGTTCTCTCTGCTGGTCACGCTGTTGTTGTTGCTTCTGCTGCTTCTGTTGGCGTGGCGGCGGCGGCTGTTGATGCGCCTGGGGTCTCTGTTGTTGTTGTTGTTGTTCTTGCTGCTGCTGCTCCTGCTGTTGGGGTGTGCGGAGTTGCTGTTGGTGAGAATGGAGCTGGCTCTGCTGCTGCTGCTGTTGCTGATGTTGTGGGTGGATTTGCTGATGCCCTTGGTGATGCTGCTGCTGTTGATGATGTTGTTGCTGTTGCAACTGGTGCTGTTGGCTCTGCTGCTGCTGCTGTTGCTGTTGCTGCTGCTGTAGTTGTTGCTGCTGCTGCTGCTGTTGCTGTTGCTGCTGCAATTGCTGTTGATGCTGAATATGCTGCTGTTGTTGGAGTTGCTGCTGAAGCTGCTGGTGCTGTTGGTGCTGCTGGTGCTGCGTTTGCGCTTGTTGTTGACCAGACTGTTGCTGCGGCAGAGGAGGCGAAGGTGCCTGGGGCTTGGCCTGTTGACTAAGTTTCGGCGTTGGCTGGGCTTGTTGCGATTGGGGTCGTTGTTGAGGAGATTGCTGAGCATGATGCTGGTGGTGAGTTTGGCGAGGTTGATTAAGAGGATGAGAAGGGTGGCTCAAGTGCTGAGGATGCATCTGCTGCTGTTGTTGGGGGTGATGTAGCTGATTAGGCACAACTTGTCCCAAGGTAGGAAACATCATCTGGGAGCGCGGCGGTGGCACTCCTCGCGTGTTAGACACGTCAAGCGGGCTCGGCACCGCATTGGGCATGTGCGAAGTAGAAGAACGTGAAGGGCCATTGGAAAGACTGCCATTCACATGCGTCGGGTTTGTAAAAAGATGCTGAGGATAGCCGGTAGGCTGTTGCTGGGGCTGGTAGGCCTGTGTCTGATATGGGGATGCGGAATGGGGCGCAGGCGATTGCTTGTTCTGCTGGCCCGTATGGGGAGGAGGAAATGGTTGGCGACGAAGATTGCCCTGAGATACATGAGGGACTTGAGGGAAGTTGAGGCCAGTATGGGCGTTGGGTCCTGGACGCAGGCTCGACATGTCGCCTAGTCAGGCCCCGGCAGAAGAGCCAGGTTATAAACACGAAAGGTTTGAACGCAAGAGTAGCGGGGTCTAGAGTCGGCAGGGTCGGAGGAGGCGGCGGAGGTATGGCTGTCGTCGCTCGGCCGGGACAAAGCGTGAGGAGTAAAATACGTGACGTGACGTGACGTGACTTGACTTGAAGTCCAGTCAAGTCGACGAGGTCAAGTCTATGTCGGTGACTCGGAAGGTACCCACTTGGAGAGGCTATCGTCGTCCTTCGTCACGCTCCGACGAGGTGTGAAGTCGTGGCCCGTTGCCGAAACCTTCGGCCGTGACGGTGGCCGGTGGCGGTGACGGTGAGCGAGGACGAACGATGCCGCCGTGACGTTGATGTCGCCGGGCACGAGGTGCTGATACGGAGCGGAGCGCGGTGCGGTGCGGTGGTGTGCAGTACGGTGCAGTGTAGTTCAGATTGCGGAGCGTGTGTATGAAGCAAACCCTGGACCCAGGATCTTTGGGGGTGTCGATAATGAAGTTGGGTTGGGCTGAAGTTGGGGGAGGAGGAGGCGTGGAGTTGCTGGGCGGGTTCTGCAGAGGCGTGGACAAAATTATGGAGATGGAAAAAATTTTGGCCTGTGTCTGCCTGCTTGCCTGGCGTGACGAAGCCTGGGCCTGGGCTGAGAAAAAAGACAGCCGAGGGGGGGTAAGGCAAAGAAGGAGCGAGACGGGAACTGGATGAGTAAGTAAAATGGGCAGGGGGAGGGGCGACGGAAAACCAAGAGCCTGGGGGCAGGAGAGATGGAGAGAGGGGAGGTGCGCGAGGAGAGAGGAGATGGAAGGGGAAAATAAAAATAAAAAAAGGTGGGAGGGCAAGAGCGAAAAGAGCTAAGAGTGCAGGTGCAGTGCAGCAAGTAGACACGCCTCGATAGGTAGGTTGTTTACAGCGGCGTACTGTACAGTCTGTACTGTATGGACTGTACGGAAGAGCAGGTCACCGACGGAGAAGGCAGGCGGACGGGACGGGAGTGAAAGATGACAAGAAGGGAGGGGGAATTGGAGGGAGGGAGTGGCAGGTGCAGATGCAGGTGCGGGCAAGCTCAAGCTTTGGCATGCTCGTGGGGCATTTCCTGGCTGGCGTGGCGTTAGGCGTCAGCAAAAGAACTCTATAACTAAGGTACCTATATATGATATGTAACTACCGATGATGCTGCCTGTGAAGTTGTTATTATTTTAGATGCTCTGATTATTCATGGGGTTGTATTTATTCAAAAAAAATTATCATAATACTTAATCGGCGGATTTAGTTATTCTATTTTATTTTACTAATAATTATTAATGAATAATTAATAAAGCAGATATAAATATTTATATAAGCAATAAATAGAATATTTGCTCCGGTTCTCCCGCACTATCTGGGGGCAGAACAATGCAAAGCTGAGAACAACAAGGTTAATCTCTCAATCAATTAACCTTGAAAGGTTGGATTTGTTATACGTAGACCTCCAGATGTTTAATAATTAATCGAGTTGATTGAAATTCTTTGCTAGTTTGCTAAACCTCTTATCTCAGTATAAGCTCGAGTTTTAAATAACCTACACTCTTTAAGCGCCCGACTCCAATCAACAAGTGCAAGGTCACGTCTTTTTCGGCTCCTCAGATCAGAGGCTTATTCATAAAAGGACTAACACATCAGATATTGACCTATCGAGACCCGATGAAGCCACAGCGTTACCAGATCCAGGGAGAGCGTTGCCCGATTCGCAAGACTGGGCTTGATCAAACAATAAACTTAGATATAAACTTCCGTATTTTGATAGCATAAGACTTGCATGTCAAACTCTATGCTACAGTGATATGGCAATTAAAACATCCAGGTAGACTATATACCCCGTCCCTGTATTAGACTGCAGCCATATTAACGGCTCTATGAAAGTCAACGGATGGTCAACCCGAGAAATAATAAAGCTAGAGGAATATTTCAAGTTTAGTATCGTGTTTATTAGTTACTAGAGGTGAATCAACATAACAGTTTTAATTGTAACCGTTCCTGGAGTTCAGCTTAGTTCAGCGTCACTTCATGCTCACATTAGTCCTGCTAAGAATGTAGTATAGGAGAGATATACAACAACATATTAATTCAAGTTAGTAACCAGAGCTTGTTTCTCTAGCTCATGTATATCAACAAAATCCTAAACTTGTTACTCTTCACCAGAAAGTTTATTGACAAGCAATTATGTGGAAGCCATAATAGTTGTGTCTACGTTGATGTATCCTATTAGATAACCCCTTCCATATTATAATATCCCAGTAGTGGTATCTTTCCAAAAAAAAAAAAAAAGGTAACCCAGTACCTATGATAACTCCAAAACACCATATCCGCTATTTGTATAACAAAACATAAGGAAGGGAAGAGAATAGAGGCCCATAGTTCCATTATACGTTTCCTGTGGCGCCCCTTCAAGGTCCTCAAATACAAAGAGTCTCTTTACCATTGTCCTCCCATCATTGTGAAATCAGTCAGCCCTTTTCCGTTTGTTCTTCCTCTTGCCGACATCCTGGCCGTCTATAAAATGACCTTTATCGATTTGGTGTTGCCGCAAGTTATCGGGTCTGTTCTTGTACTGGCTTGTGCATCCAGGATACGGGCAACGGTATATTGTAGGCTCTTTCGCATGCTGTAGTTTCCGATGCTTAGCCATGCTGCCGCTGAACCAGCGAGGATCACCCTCTGGCCTATATCCGCAGAGTTCGCAGTGCATATCTGACTTAACCTTCGCTACTGACGAAGAGGAGGCTGCTGCTGGAGTAGGCGAGGGAGGCGAGTTCGCTGCCGTTGATTGGCCCAGCACCGAGCTGGTGTCTGCGGGCGTAGGAAGAGGCTGAGGGTTCAACGCGCAAGGGTCGATTGTATCCGGCAGAACTGAAAAGTTGGCTAGTTTTTCGGTAGCATATGGAACGTCTGCGTTGATACTGAAAGAAGTTTGTTCGATGTCTTTGAAGAACGCATCAACGTCAAATCCTGTATTTCCTGGTGCTTCGTTGTTGTCCCGAACTAGCTGCGCATTTCTCGATCTTGAACCGTCGATTGCAGTCTCGATGAGTTTGATGCTGTGGCGGTAATATGTCCATCGAAAGTTACCTCCCGGGGCACTCGCAAAATATAAGCGATCCAACGTCTCTCTGATATAACCAACATAACGATCAAAGTAGACGTCGGAGGGTAGATACATCTAGTACGAAGTGTTAGCTACATTGGATTTAAATCACCAACTGACTTACCTTTCCCAAGTCCATCAATTCAAGCTCCAAGCGTCGTAGCGTTGACACAAAGTTGGAGTCGACCCTTTGGGCGAGTCCATTCAAGCTTCCAGCAAAAGCCTCGTTGTGGCTGTAGAGGTCAAGGTTATGGTTCATAAAGTCTGTAACAATTCCAACTGGCAAATCACCGCACATTTGCACGGCTGTGTCGCCAAGATGTTGCATGTATAGGTCAGAGGCTTGGATTTCAGCGTCATTCATTACTTGGATGGTAGCATATTCCAGCTGATCCAGGAAGTACTGTGCAACAAAGAGTAGCGAGTCGGTATTGGACTGATCCGCGGGCATAGGCTCGCACTCCTTTCCTTTCAAGCTGGATGAACGTGAACCTGAGGAGGCTGTCTTGGCTTGCAGAAGGTTGAAGACCTCAGCTTTGGTCATGGCGGCGGGTTTCCATAGAGCAATGACAACCTGTCTGTATGTATTTTGGTCCTGACGAGTGGGCAGCAAAGTACTGTATGACATTGCTTGGCCAAAAAGGTCTGTAGACCGACTGGAAGCATCCTGCTCATGGATGACGAGAGAAAAACAGTAGATCAAGTGAACGAAACAGAGAAGCTTGAGGGGAGCAGTTGGGGGACGGCCTTCGATGATATCGACTAGGGCCTCAAGACCACCCATGGCGATTGAGTGACGTGACATATTTCGAAGTTGAACAACAAGATGATTCTTAGTTATTTGATGGAGCTTGTTCATGGAGTCAGCGACATGCATTTGAAGAGCATCCCATGTTGCGCCGACTAGTGATCGAGGATTAAGAAAGGATCCAGCCGTCGGCTGCGGCAGGGTAGAAGGCATTGATGGCGGCATGGTGGCATTGTTGTCAGTGAGGGAGAGGTTGGAATCGAGATCAAAGTCTGTAGGAAGGGAAGAGTCATTCAAGGTGAAAACAGGTTGGTCAAGAGCCAGAGGGTCTTGAAGGGTGTCGTCACTGGACAAGGCAGGAAACATGGGGATGTCTGCGGGGAGCTCAGGCAGATTAGAGTCATAGGACACGGCTGCCTCGTTGTCGAAGGGGCCCCAGTCCTTAGCTGCGGACGCCTTGCGCGAGATGGCGAACGAGTTGCTTCGGAGGAGGCCTCCAGGGCTGCACAGATCGTCCGCCGCAGAGATCAAGTCAGACTCGAGCACAGCTGCCCTCGGCCAGGAGCCCGACCACGCTGTGATAGGCGAGATGTTGAAACTCTCTGTGCTAAAGGTGGTATCTGTGGTGTTTGTGCTCGATGTCGAGTTTGTGCTGGCAGTCGAGCGAACTGAAGTGCTTGGTGCCACTTGGCCTTTGCTTCGCCTCTTCTGCTCTCTTCTGTACTCTTCCAGGCCTATCGTATTGACCTGAAGAACGGGCCGTTCCGTGCCAGTGTTGCAGCCAGGGTCATGGAGGTTTACAGGAACCACAGTGTCTGCCGATGGCATCCAATCGATAAGGGGTTCGCTGAGAGATGCGTTGGATCCAAGCCCTCTTGAGTGGGTGGGCAGAGATTGGATAGGCAGCGGCGGCATAAAGGGTGCAGACATGGGGGCCGAACCCGTTTCTGCCTTGGCCTCATCCTCCATGATGGTAGGCAACGCTATCTCGCAAGAGTCGATCTCGTGGATCTCATTCGAGTACAGTTCAATCTCTGGCGGGGCCACGGCCGAGTCGTAGCTGGGTGGTGCCTCGGGGCTACCAAGGCCGAGGTCAAAGTCGAGGTCCTGTAGGGTCGAGGTCTTGGACTTGTGTCCCAAGGAACTGAAGAAGTTCTTTGCCATGGACACAATCTTTCTTCTCTTTGAAGGATGACCTAGGCACCGCTTGCATCTGGCGTCGTTGAAACGTTCTGACTTTCCACACTCGTAACACCAATACTCACCAAAGGCAAGCCAATTACATGAGTATAGGTGTTGGAGCATGAGTTCGTGGTTGGCAAATCGCTTGCGGCAACGCAGCATAGGACACTCCAGCTTCTCCTGAGGGGTCATTTTATCGCATCCATTCCGCTTGATGGCAGTCCATACTATGAACCGATGGAGAGCGCATTCATCGCTCGAGGTGTCACGGGTCCTATTATACCGAATGAGCCGCCGTTGTCGATGAAGGAGAAGTGAGAGGATGGATAAGATGAAGGATAGGATCAATAAAAGGAAAGTGGTATCTTACACGCAAGCATTTGATGATGTCTCGCCATCGTCTGATGCTATAGATGGGGCAGTGGATGATGAGGTAGTCTCTGTACTGGATCGTCGAAGACTTAGACGATGACCGGGACTTCGAGTGAGCCGTCGTAGGGCTGAAGGGCCCGAGCCAGGGTTTGTCCCATCAAGAGACAAACGTTTTTTGGGCTCCATCAGCAAAGAGCCTGATAGTTCTGGCAATACTTGCTTGTAGCAACCAGTCTTTGGGCAGGAATAAGGAATAATGTGGGAAGTAGGTAGATTCTGGTGGACAGTTGATCCCAAGACATCCAAGCACCAAGCACTACCTAATCATCAAGCAAGCGAGAGAGAGAGAGGCGAGCAGCAATAACGAGGTGAACGGGAGGAAACAGACGGGATATCGATAACGGATAACAGCTGTAGCAACCCCAAAGGAGAACAAGAAGTCGCTACACGCCACCCATGTTTAAGATGGATTTTTGTTCTAGTACCATCAAGAGATGAGCTCGACGCTGGGAGGCAGCTTGCGACAACGTCCTAGAGCGAATAAGACAGAAGGGAAGGGGTGTAGGACTCAAGGCCTAGGACTTGGTACTTGCGGCTTAGGTTGAGGTGGAGGGGAGCTGGGGTTATCAGCCAATGCAATGCTGAACGGGTGGTGGGACTGCTGTACCTGATGCTACCCAGATGCAGATTACGTGAAACGGAATTCCGTACAAGAGAGTTTCTGCTGCTTTGTGAGAAGGTGAACTGCACTGTTGGCCAATGTCTTGCGTCTGAGAAGATAGAGGACATTTGAACTAAACTCCGGCTCCGGCGAGCGGCGAGCGAGGCGAAGTGAGGGAGAGAAGAGAGAGAGAGAGAGAGAGAGAGAGAGAGAGAGAGAGAGAGAGAGATGCCAGCCTCGCACAGCTCACTCAGAACGGAAACGCAGCACAAACCCGTCTCCCGATTCCCTGCTCAATCATTCGCTCCGCTCATCCACGGGGGGTCCTCGGCAAGACTCATTGCTCATCCCATCCCTGTTGGTTGGCCCAAGTGGCTTGGATAGTATGTAAAAAGTACATAGGTAGGTAGGCAACGAGGCGGACAGGGCTCACACAGCTTCTGCCCCCAAGGCATCCCCAGAAAATGAGAAAATGCCCTGTGCTGCCGTGAAGCTGAGCTGAGCTGAGCTAACTGGTCAAGTAAAGGTTATGCTTTTTTGTCACGCCGGATTACAGAGAGAAGCTTACCGGCCTAGGTAAGGTAGCGTTGGGTAGGTTCTCAACCCTTAAAACGGTGATTGCGTCATGTCAACGTCCTGACCTTGACCTCCTGTTGTTGTCCCTTGAGTTAATAGACTAGGTAGGTACCTATCATCCAACTTTGTACAAAATCCCTTAATCGGCTGAAGTTTCTCGTTTCCTTCAAGAACCTTGCTTTTTAATGAGTTATTAGACACTCCATCAACGGTGTCTATTATCCTTACACAAGACAATCTTTTGCTATTCGTGACTCTAACAGGGGGTAGTGTGATCATACTACATCTAGGTACCCCTTGGTTCTACCTACACGGGCTATCTTCATCAAGATACAATTCTTCATTATAGTCTAGAGAGCTGTGCACAGCTCTTTGTTGACTTGTGATTAAAGATTAGACAATTGACTGAGGTAGGAGTGAAAGGCCAAATAACGAATTCATAACAAGGACTTCAAACATGCTTGCTACCTTGGTGCAGTATATAGCGTCACAGCTCGGGCTATTGAATAATAGCCACCACCATCACCACCTCCAAATGCTGCCTACTCATACGTTACATACCGAATCATGCAGGAACATTCAAAGTCCTTGGACCTGAGCAATGACTGTCAAGAATGTCACTTGCCTGCATAAGGCTGACCAGCCACTGGCACCTCGTGACCTCGTGTGTACATACATAGCTAATCACTTCCAGAATCGACGTATATTTTGTTACAAGGGCTATCGACAAATGAACGTAGGAGCTCGCTGATTGCTCCGGTCAGGCTATGCTATATCAGTAAAATATAAACAATTTCTATACTCCCTGCGACCGTGGCTCGTTGCCGGTCGGTTTGCTCTTCTTCTCCACAACTCCCTTCAGTACCCGCAGCTTTTCTTCAGTCACCCGGATCGCCTCCTCCACCTCTCTCTCCCCCATGCAGCTTGCGCGCAAGTTTTCCTCTACCGTCCTCGGTTCCATCGCCCTCTTGGGTGCGCCCGTATTGCCGCTGTTGTGTAAACGGTCCATTCCAACGCGCTCCTCCAGCCAGTCCCATAGCTCACTATCCTCTCTTCGCCACATCTCCTCGTATGCAGCAATCCGCTCCGGGCGGTAGATACCCCCAAGTTCGCGGCCATAGGAACCACTCCTACTGGGGGTGAAACCAAACCCGAACCACGTGGCAACCAACAAGCCCACCAGGAGCCCATACATAACATTGCCAGTAAGGAGAGGCTGGATGATGTCGCCGACAGGCTCCAGAATTCCTCGTACGGGTTCAAAAATGCCCCAGCTCGCCTGAGCTGGGCGTTTGGGGGCAACGCTTACCTCAACAACGCCTGTGTTCGACTGAGAGAGCTTGGCCTTCTTTCCCTTCTTCTTCGCTCCCTTAGGCGCAGAGCCAGGCGGTGCCGTCCCCTGTGGCTTAGATGATACTGCTGCTTTGATGGCCGTGAACAGATCCTTAGCATACTGGGTCTGTCCATCAGTTGCGCCCTTCTCGATTGGACCTGGAGTATGTTAGTAATGGCCCAATCGAACTCGTCCACCTTGTATAATTACCTTTCAACCAACTCTTGCCGCTCCATTCGATGGTGCAGTTCATCTGCACCCTCGTGGCATTGTTTTCGGCCCAAGAGAGGCAGTATTTGGTCTTGACGGCAAAGACGTTTCCGCTTGGCACATCGGGCGTCTGGGTTGAGCATGTCAGATTGACTGACTTTTCAAGATCGAGGATATCTAGCGTCTCTGACGTGATAGTCTTTGTCTGTTTCGGTCCAATAGACGCATATAGCGGTTTGATGTAGCTAATTGTCCGGGTCTTGTTATCCATACTGAGACCTTTCTTGTCGTCCAATTGCAACTCTGTGCATTTCTGCTCCCCTGACAACCAACCTGACATGAAGGCAACGGAAGCCGGGCCAAACATGAGGTTGTACACCTTGCCCAGGGGTGCTGGGATAATGTCGTCCCCAACCACTCTGTCGTAGTGAGATGCCGAGTCGCCACAATCAGTCGGTGCATGGCTGGCTGGGCCTGGGAAGTCCCCAGCAGCGCCAGGCGCAGCCGGCGCTTCCTCAGGCGTCGATCCATTTGGAGGAACTGCCCCAGATGCCTTCCTTGAGACGGTCTTCTCAACATCAGCATCCGTTCCATTAGCTTCGGCAGCAATGGTGGCGTTGTGCATCTCATCGTGAACGTCCTCGTCGTAATACTCTTCCTCGTCATCTGTCTCATCGTCTGTTTCTGAGCCCTCCTGAGCCTCATCCTCGACGGCGGGTTCGGCGTCCACCTTTTCCGTTTTATCACCGCCAGTCCCTTCAAGTCTGACACCGTTCAATGTACTCTTCAGGGTTGGGTGACCTAGTTTCCAGATATTGACAATCAAGTCATACGTAGCATCTCGGCTGGTGAAACTAGCAAATACATGTTTTGCGTGCAGTGTTGAGATCATCAGACCGTTTTTGAATAGAAGCGCTGTGCTCCTTTTCTCGACAGACACTATCTCGTCAAAGCTCATCACAAGAGTTGTGGTCCAGCCAAAAATGTTGCTGCTGAAACAGAGGTGTCCTTCTGAGACATAGAGCCGCCCGTGTGCGAGAATCTCTCTCTGCAAGGCACAGCTGTAGTCCTCAATGAGATAATCATCGTCTGGCACACTCTTGAACAAATCGTGAAAGTCACGGTTCCGCTTCTTGCTGGCAATGGCAAATCCTGTAAGTTTGGGGGCGCTCAAATTTGGATGGGCCAAGGAATTGTTGGCAGCAGTAATCGCAGCACCTATGGTGGTACCTGTGGTGGCAGAGCTTCCGCGCTTCCTGTGAGTCTGCTTGAGAGCGCTTCGAAGACTGGATGTTCGCTGCACCCCATTACCCTTGTCCTTTTCCGCAAACTCGGAAGGGGGAGGCGTACGCTCACGGCTTACAGGTTCGTACAGCGAGCGAGGGCGGCTTCCAGGCTCATCCGGAACGAACTCCACAGGACTCGCCGGAGAATCGGCTGGGGCCGACTCGGATCGAGCGCGCGTGTCAGTCATGTCGGGGAATCTGGCGTTGACGGGGGATGTCATGAGGCTGGGAGCTTCAGCAAGGCCCAGTTGGCTAAGACTTAGCTCTCCAGCACCAATAGTGGACACGGCAGATTTTCTGTTTTCTTTCTTATCCGCCATCTGTGCGGTAGGGGTCGGCTCGGCGTCGTCTGCGTCGTCGGATTCGGGAAGTTCCTGGATATTGCTTACACTTCGACCTTTGTTCCCGCCAATGGTGATACTGGTGTTACTGAACGAGCTGGCAGCGTTCTGGGCAGCTGTTATCATAGACGAGAAGAAACCGCCCGAAGTATTCGCGAGGGGAGTAGCTTCACCACTCTCTTGAGTCGGTGTAAGCGGCGCGGTGACGAAGTTGGAGAGTTTGCTGGGGCCGATGTTTGTTGAACCTGATCGACTCCTTGATTGCGAGTTCATATTCCGCGAGGAAGAACTGCCATCTGAGCCGGGGCGGTTTCCCGGGCTACCCCAGAAGGATCTCCTCTCGGGAGATGACTGACCGGATGTGTTGGCGAACTCGGTAGGTGTAGGTGGGGTGTTCACGATGACCGGGGCTGGCTTGTCACCATTTGGGGGAGTTCGAGGAGGGATGTTGGTGTCAACCTTGGGTTGTGCCCTCGACCGCTTCTCTGGTTCAGCGACTTTGGCTGCAGCTGGTGGCTCAAGAACAGGCAACTCCTTTGCAGGCTCAGGGTCCACAGATGCAGTGGGCTGTTGTTCGCCGCGCGACTGGGGCGGTGGTTGGGGCTCGCTCGCTGGTCGACGTTCAGGACTAGAATTGCTTCCAGAGCTCTTCTTGGGCTTGAAAATGCCTCTGAATTTATCACCTGGCGAGGGCGACCGACGATTGGAGGTTTGAGGAGGAAACAAGCCCGTCTTACTCCGGCCTATCCGGTGGTCTTTTGAATTAATAGAATCGGAATGTTCTAGCGGAAAGGACGACGACTTGGACGCACTGCTGTTGGAGTCGAGATCGGAGGCTGAGGGTTGAGATTCGGGGTGGTAGTTTGCTTGTACAATGGGCGAGTTTGTCGTAAGATGGCCGATTTGAGAAGGATGAGTCGAGAAAGGCGGCGGATTTTGAGAGATGGATCTAGAGAGTGACGATGGCTCAGTCAGATTGATGGAGCAAAGGAGCAAGCAAGCACAGACGGCAACACCAGCGAGTGGAGTTGGTTAGCATGTATGGACTATAGGCAGCCCAGGGTAGCTAATGTAGTGGACACGGGGGAAGACGGCAGATGGTGCCAAGCCAGCTGGACACGATGATGACCAGAAACGAAACGAAATCAGACGAGAGTGGAAAAGACGACGAGAAGCATTTGAGAATCAACATGAAGCATGTGAGTTGATGTGCCGACGATCACGACGCCAAGTGGAGCTCATTGTGCTCGTCTGTCTCTCCTTTTTGGTAGCTTCTAAAGCATGTCGCAGAAGGCCGACTCAAGGGTCTCAGCCTCATGGTTCCTCCCATCCGGTCGGGGTTCCCGTGCCACCAGACAAGCGGGCAAAAACAAATTGAAGATGGGCGATCATTGCCAAGTTATGCCGAGGAGGGAAATGTTGAAGGCAGAGCTAGGACGGAACAGAAAATAAAGTTGGGTAAAAACTTACGATTCATCAGCATCCGACTCGAAAGACCGATGGCTTTGGCTTGTACCCTCATCCTCGTCGCCCGCAATATGTCCAGAGCGCGCGCCATCGCTGTCTAAAGTTTCTCGGCTGGATTGCGAATGGCCAAAGACACTGGTATCGTCATAGGCCAACCCTGCTGATTCTCGCTCAGCTTTCTTTCGGAGCCGTTTGGAGGATATGGATTTTGGCAGCAACTTGTTGAACCCAGTGCTGCTGCTGTTGTCCATATGCGTTGCCATCGTCGTCGTGCGCCGTTGGCTGTGGCCGTAGCCCTGATGTCGAACAGGAGGGGAGAGGTCGGGCCAGAGCCGCTGCGAGGGCGTTCAGATACTGTAGGCAATCGGGAGGGGCGCTGATGGTCTAGCTGTTGATGCGCTCACTGTGTCTGTGGCGGCCGTCTCGAGGATCGTCAATTATGGATGGTTGTAAAACTCGTGGGGTCTGTCTGTACGACGGTAAAGAATATGTTTCGTTGTAGGCGGAAATATACACAAATTCGTTATTCGGGTTATTGGTTCCAGATGAGGATTGAAGGATGTGATAAATAAATCAAGCGACCTCGTAGAGGTCTTGTAGTTGGAGCGCAGAGACAATTTAGCCAAGGATAACAAAGTTGACGTCGTTGGTTTGTGTTAGCTCAATACTGCTTAATGGTGACGGGTTGGACTAGAGCGATCATGACCACGCCAAGCTGGGATAAGTGCTCGATTTGGTTTCCACAGAATTCCTCACCCAATTGGTTGGTACTTCAACTGCATGCGTTGTATCCAAATTGCGCAGTAAATTGAGCATTTAGCCGTGGTCGATTGTGAGAAGGGGATAGGTTGGCTAAGAGCGAGACTGTCAGCTCGCAAATCCGCAATTCGCTTGGTGAAGCAACCACCGAGTTAAACGAAACTAGCCAGAACATGATGAACCCCTGGATGGTCCTTTGGTGGATAAGTGAGGGGGCCAACATAGGTACCTATAGAGGCGTTTTCGCTTGGTGGGGGCCTAAGGGGATAGTTTAGTGATCCCGGTCCTGGTTGAGCTCTCATCAATGGAG
Source organism: Fusarium sp. NRRL 66182 (assembly GCA_013266265.1). Taxonomy (NCBI): domain Eukaryota; kingdom Fungi; phylum Ascomycota; class Sordariomycetes; order Hypocreales; family Nectriaceae; genus Fusarium; species Fusarium sp. NRRL 66182. The sequence continues at coordinate 43,216 of JABFAK010000026.1, read as the reverse complement.
CCGTGAGAGCCCCTGGGCTAGACTCTAGAGTTGGCGGAGGAGTAAGACCAGCCAGCCGATTGATTATACGACATGCAAACCCGCGTGCACTGGAAAAGGGGTTGATAGTGATTAGGACCAGCCTATTAATAGGCGCTGGTGATAATGAAGAATGGTAGCGAGTGATCATCTAACATGAATGAACACCAGGTAATCGCCTAGCTTCAGACATGGATGGTTCAAGTTGGGTCTGAAGACGAACTTTCACATTCGGATCCAGACTCTCTGCAATGGATCATCGGCCCTAGCTGTAGATACGTAGATACCCACGTAGACACCTACGTACTTAGATACCTACGTAGTACTTGTTATATAAAGCCGGCCTAACTTGTTGTTACGTTCCACGCCAAGGTGAATTACACTTGACAGTATCCAGAGGCGTGAGCGCTTTAGGGTATCATACATCAATCAGGAACCCCAATGCTGCCAAGATTTTGATGACATTCATACCTACCTATAAGACACTTATACGCAGTACCGAACAGCCTTGGAATTCCAAGAAATGCACGAAATGTCTTTCATGATTCGCATGCCATCTCCACAGTCGTGCCCCGTGTCGTCATGAAATTCCCGGCCCGTCCCCTTCAACCCCACCAAATGCTTTAAAGTGATCCATCATGGATGTGCTGAATACCTATGGATGACTGATTGATTGCGTCAAAGTGAAGCATAACTCGTTGATTTGTCTTGGTTCATTGATTCGCAGTCGATAATTGTGTTTGCTGGCTGGGTACATGGATTGCCCTTTTCTTTTCATTGTTGAAAAGAAATACTCATCTTTTATACCTAATAAGATAGGTAGGTAGCTTAACCTTGCTTCTCGAACAGCACCGACCGGTACCGGCACCTAATTCAATCACACCTACTCCGTACATACTAAGGTTTTGCTGGTCTTGTGCCTCTCCCCACATTTGACCTTGTCACGTTCCGATATAGATCGATATCGGACTCCAAGAATACAACAACAGCAAGCAAAGACCGCGATACCACTCCCCTAGAGACCACCACACATGGAATAATGGACTCTTCGCCGCTTGTAAAGGCTCACGACCATGTGCGCGCTGCTGGCGTCGCCCACCACTCGTCCGACAGCACCGTCGCCATCACTGAACACACCCAAGCTGCCGGCGAGTTCGCCAACGCCGCCAGATCGACCTCAAGCCTCGAAGCTCTCCGGACTCTGAAGCTCCTCGAAGAGCACCACCGTAAAATTGCAGAAATCCTCAAGCGTCCGGCCGAACCCGCCTCGCAAGCCAGCGATACCGACCCCAACGAAAAGGACCCGTCCGATAAAGTGAATACCGCTCAAGATGCGCATGATAAGAAAGAGAACAAGAACGAATCCCCGTCGTCCAAGAAGCTAGCCCCCCCTACTCAACGACGGTATGCCCACCGCGAGATGTCCTCATCTATTGCCAGTAACTTGGCTACTGCTCGTGGCATCCGATCCAAGTATAGAGGACAGCCACTTGCGCCCAGCGTCTCCAACGACCAAGCCCCTGGAAATGTCGATGCAACCACCCACGCTCGGGGAACAAAGGCAAAGATGCAGAATATCATTGATCATCAGCCTGGAAAACCAACCTGGGTTCCTCCTGCTCCTGCGCCAACTCGATCCGATAGCTATGGCAAAAATTCACCTTCTCCAAGGTCTGAGGCAGCATCCTCTGCCGTAGCCAGTGACGACGGAGGATACGCTCGCTTTTATAGTACTTTCGGGAGCCTCATCAACAAGATCTCCGCACCTTTGGCTTTTGCCGGCCTGCCGCTGATTCAAGAAGAGTCTTCTATTTCCGAAGCCCCAGATTCTCCCGAAATGTCACCCAAGCGCAGTCACCTCAAGGCATCCCCATCCAAGGTTGTGGAACCAGATCTTTCCAAAATCTACTCCAAGGCAACCATGCAGGCTCTCTCCCGCGAAGGACACGGACCCAACGACTCTTTCTATGTCGTGCCTACTACTGGCCATACCATGTCTTATGCAAATATCTTGAGTTTTGCCGAAAAGGAGAAGCGGCGAACCGGAGCCTCGTCTCATAGTGATCTTCTTGATGCCCCGGATGACGACGACGACGACTTTGTGGATGCTCGAGAAGCGCCTCCGCTGTCACCAGGGGCTAAACGCCGTATCGGCCGTGCGCGTACTGACAAGGAACTCAGCAACACAATCGAAGAACTGTACACCGAGAACAAGTCCCTTAAGGATATGCTAGATAAGCTCACTAAACGACTCCATACCTTTGAAGCCAGCGCTCAGAACTCTGCCATGGCCCTCGCCGAAAGCTACCGTCTCATGCGTCCTGGATCTCCCTCTGCCTCACCGCATGCCGGCAAAGTGGTCGATGAAACCTTGCGCCGTAAGAACCAAGAGTTGGAGGAGCAGCTTTCCGCGGCCGTGAAGCAAATAGAGCGGCTCGAAAAGGATGGGCGCAAGATGCAAAAGGTTCTGGACAAGTATCGCGAAAAGTGGGAGACGTTGAAGGCTGGAGCGAAAGCTCGGAGGGAGGCTCAAGGCGCGGGGGAGAGCCTGGATGATGCATCTGTAGCTGGGTAAGGTCGACGATGCTCTGAAGTTTTTAAAATATTGCCAACATTTAAAGCCATCTTAGATTAACCTGATCTTTCCTAACGCTACGGTTTTGGCGGGAGTGAACTTTTTGCTAGTTTGTTTCTACGAAGATCTGTCACTGCTGTCATGCTCAATTACAAGTGCCATTTCCTCCCTCACATAGTCATGAGTTCCACCAGAAACTCACACTGAAGCTCGCACTCAAACTCCTCACATAGTGCCACCATCCGATTGGAATCACCAGTGTATCGCCTGGCTCAAGAATACACTCCCAGTACTCGACGCCCTCCAAGTCCTCCCTCATCCTCGTCACATCCTCGTCACTCATATCCTCAGGCCTCTCATCCCACCCCTCCAGTACGCCCACATCCAGCCCACTCGTGTTGCTCATGTCAACTCCGTGCTCAGGCGCCCGAGGCCTCATCCAAGGTGTCGCGCTCGGGGGATACAGGCGGATGTACTTTGTACCGACGACCTGGCAGAGAAGATTGTGATAGCCATCTGTGTGGAGCGGCGTGATGGTGCGCGCGGGGCCGAACCATGCGTTGAGCTGGGGCATGTCGACGGGAGGTTGGTTTAGAGATGGAGTTGTTGGATGAGGAGGGACGTCGACCCAGCAAAAGTCGGGGATACAGATGTCGTTGCGAAGAGAAGGGATCTGCTGGAAGAGGTTGTGCTGGGCGAGGTAGCCGGTGCTGCTCGTCGAAGAATCACCTTGAACGTAGCGAGAGAGAAATTCGCGAAATTGAATCAGATCCTGTCCCCAGCCCTCGTCGACGTAGCTCCTCCCAATCTCGACGGGTACGAGACGTCTTCCCCCAAAGGTCTTGGAGAGGAGATATTCAGGTCTCTTCCAAGGACGGTCTGTTAGTGCAGACCAGTCTCTAATCAAGTCTGTGAAAACAATCGGTCGGGGTCTACCATCGTTATTGTTCATGTAGTCTTCAAACTGTGGCATCGTCCAATCAGAGCATCGCGGACACTCCCTTTCAGATGACAGATGGGGCCTTCCATAGGGCTCGTAGCTGGAGAAGTTCTGCGGCGACGAAGTCGCATATCTCTGGCGTTTAGCTGGTCTTTTGTTTTGCTCGCCCGCCGTCCACGCTTCCTCGAGCAGCCCGAGTGTCTCCTCGAGCCATCGCTGCCGTCCACCACCACCGGCCGTTATGAGCGCCCTGTCTAGCTTCTCAACAACTACATCCAATACGTCCTCTGGGAGAGGCCGTGTGGTGGCAAGAGGGCGTAGAACCAGGCGAAAAGAGTCGAGTATACAGGCGTCGGTGTATATCTTGCGCCATACGGCAGGGAGGAGGTCGTAACGGTAGGCGTAGAACTTTGATGAAGAGATGGATATCACGACGGCTAGTCTGTTTTGGAGTAGATCTTCATTGACGATGTCTGCATCCTCATCCAAGGCGAGGAGTTTGTGTATGGTGACCAATGCGTGCGCTTGCCTAGCAAGGAGCTGTATCATGGCAGCAGCCGTAGGATCTGTATCCTTTACTTCATTTTGCGAGGGATTGCCGTTGTCTGCTAAATGCCCTAAAGATTCGTGATGAGCTATGGCGCAGGTATTCGGAGATTTTGATGATTTGTGTTGATTTGTCTCTGAGGCCTCGGTGAGCGTTCGAGTTACGTCGAGATATCTGGCGAGAAGGCGCCCATGTGCTGTCGATGCCATGTCTTAGGCGCAATAATGAACGATTATGTAGTTGTGGCGGACTCAAAGTTTGCCATATAATTGTACTTTCTGAATGGTCGTAAATCAGACTGAGCTGGAATCTAAAATGAATTTTATAGGCCCTGGCATCTAATGGGGTGGTACATAAGTCGCTTGACACCCGCAACCGCAACGCAATAGTGCACTCGAATCCCAAAGCTTTGCGTGTAAACAACTCATCATACGATCAGAGACTGCTCATAATGGAGGTCTGTCACTCTGTCTAAGCTACTGGGCAACTATGTCCGCTGTTACTGTATCTGCTAGGTTCATGATTAGGTCGAATTGCCGTGCATGGCATGAGTGGATGTCATGATTGTACAAGTTACACAAATATACCCCCTTAGCTAGTCCATACACCAACAATACCATCTCGTCTGCCCTCAACTAGGTATCCATCTTTTACACGTACACGCTCCACAATGGCGGGAGTCTTGCCCTCTTCAGCCGCGGTGACACCAGCGCCGCATTCCCATTGTCGTCCTTCAACCTTATCGTACACCTTCACAACGTCCTCGCCTGCTGCACTCACGATTCGTCGTGCATCAAACATCATATCTGTAATTGGGTTGTCATATGCATATGCGTCGTATATAGATCCTGTCCTGAGATCCCAAATCTGGTATTTATTTGTTAGTGCCCGAACTCCAAGAATTACCCAACTCCAATGACTTACTCTGATGCTTCTATCCGCGCTTCCTGTCACCAGATGCACGTCGTCAAATTGGAGACACGTCACTGGGCCTGTGTGACCGACCAGGCTGCGATGGACCTGTCCGCTCCGTAGATCCCACAGACGCACCATGCCGTCTGCAGTACCACAAGCAAGAGCTGTCTCAAAGACCTGCAGAGCTCCAACAAAGTCGGCTGAGACGGACTGTGACCGTCCGGTAGGTCGCCATGTGTTGTCTGTACTGGTCATGCTTGCTGCTGCTGCCCACATAACATCTAGTGTTTGCACACAGCGGCCCTTTTCAAGATCCCAATGGCGAATCGTCTTGTCTGCAGAACCTGAAACCATAACGTCGCCTCGGAAGTGAAGAGCCGTGATCTCACCCACATGCGACTCCAGCGTATACAACGAACAATCCGCCATGCTGCCTGCGGGGGGCTCCAGGTGGTTGTCTGTTCCGAAAGCAATAGCGTCCTCATCATCGTCTCTTCCAAGGCCGCCGTGAGGGTCATAGTGCGCCTTGCTGAGATCCCAAAGTTTGATAGTTGCATCCACGGAGCCTGTTGCTAGGATATTATCCTCAACCTGCAATGCGCGTACCGATGCAGTGTGGCCCTCTAGATAACCCATACACCTGCCAGCATTAAGATCCCAAACCCTAACCGAGTCGTCCAGTGCAGCTGTTACCATAGTGCCAAACGGCGCATCAAAATCCATTGCTGTGATAGTGTCCTTGTGCGCCCTGAGCTCACGAATGCTGGTGCCAGGCTCAAAATGCTCATGCAAGATTGGTATGGATTTCTTATGATGAACCTTTTTCGTTTTCCGGGTTGTGCTGCTTGGTGATGAAGGGGGAATCTTTTCGTATACGGATTGAGACATAAATTCTTGATCGTGATCATAAGCGTCACCAACTAGATCTTGCTCATCTTGCGTTCGTGTGTTTCGTGCGATCTCTTCGGCCTCGTCTACTAGTTCTTGGGCCTCGTCCACTCGCGCTTCCATCTCGGAAACTGATCAAGTTAGTAGAGATTTCCTTAATGATTAGTACAGCACGTACTGTCATGTTCCAGCATGGCTTCATCTTGTTCCAACCCAGCTAACCTGTCCAGAATGATTCTTCGCATGCCGTGAAGGTTGGCAATCTTGTTGTCGATTTCTCGAATTTCGTAGCTTGCCATGCTCTTTCGAGTACCCAACAAACCAAATTCGTGCATCATAGCGGCTTTCTCTTTTTTCAATTGCGTAAGTCTTTTAGGGCTCCCCGTTGCTGCCTCCGAGTCTTCGAGCATCTTACGGCCTCGAGAGACTCGACGCTGGAACTTTTTGCCCTCGTCAGTCAGCTCGGGAAAGCTGGCCTGGAAACCCTGGAAGAGCGAGTAGGGGTTTTCATGTTCGGGAATGTTGGCGAGCAGCTCATCGGGAAGGTGTGTCAGGGCGCGATGTTGGATCTCGTGCGTTGAAAGTCTGGAGCGCATGAGATCGGTAGGTGTTGTCCTTGCCATGGCGAACATGCTCCGCTGGACTGATGGTCGCTTCATTTGCTTGTGGACCTCGGCCATTGCGGCTTGGTAGTGATGGGCTGTAGCTTCGGCATTGGGACCGATCAAATGAGTAGCTGTGGTTGTGACCTTGCGACTGAATGCCTCGAGTCCGCGCGTCTGTTTAGGAAGCATTGGGGTTAGCTAACGATTCGCGATCCAGATCGGAGAATGGGCGGCGCTGGATGTATAGTCTCAACATACCGAGACAATAGACTGGTCGTCATCTCCGCCTTCGTCGAAACCATAGTGAGCCTCTTGTTTCGCCATGGCCTCGCTCCTGCGCCTGCGGGCAGAAGCTGAAGGAAATCGGAGCTGGAGGGCTGAAGAGCGTTCGAATTGGGGTTGAGAAAATGACGCTGAGGCTTCGGAGGAGAAAGGTTTAAGGATTTGGTCGCTCACGAGGAGATTATCATGGCGGGCGCCGGGATAACCTTGGCTATGTCTGTGAGGCAAAAAGACGGCTTTTGGGGGGGGCGGTTGTTTCTGATCCGAGCTAATGGCATGCACCAACTTGCTACAAGTACAGTCCGCTACAACAGTCCGCTACAACAGTCCGCTAGAATTATCGCCTGGACATTGATGCACAGGTAAGCTGTGCCCTGTAAGAATCGGCTCTATGCTGGGCTGCCTGGTGACGTTCACGACCTCTTGCCTACCCGAGCTTCTTAGCCCTGGCGCAAGTTTTACCCCTCCACACCCAACCCAGGCTTCTACCTAGGTACCTAGGCAATATCTTTTTTTTTTTTTTCACCCACTGTTTGTTCTTGTCCGCTCAACAAAGTGCCGGCCTGAGGTCCGCTGCCCTGCCGTGCGCCGGGCCGGAAGCTTCCATTTATGTACCCGCTTTCCGCTCTTTGGATCCAATACTTGCTACATTATCAATATAGTCTCACCTTGACCAAAGTTTGTCACGTCTTCTCCATCTCTGTTTCTCGGATTGTCCTGACCGGTTGACTATTGCCTAGGTGCACAGGCTCAGGCATAACAAACACTCTACGACGCTCAGCTGCTGTTGCGGAAATCAGCATGGATACTGTTATAAACATGGCCGATGCCGCACATGCCCTGGATCTGGCTCGGATTCGGTTCCAGCTTATGTACGAGCTGCCCCGATGCAAATTGAGTTTTATGACTTGGCAAGAAGGGCCAGCACTAATATCAATAGCCGCCTTGAGGATACAATCACCTTCCACCTGATCGAAAGGGTGCAGTTTGCATTGAACAGTGTAAGTGGAACATGGAAGAACCTTCATGCAAACCCCAGCTCAGCCGACTGCAATCTCAGTTTGCATGACACGCATGGTTAACTATGGCCTCATCCTAGACAATATATGATCCTGGCGCCTTGGATCTGCCTGAAGGAAACTTGAGCTTTCTCGATTGGTATTTCCGTGAGCAAGAGAAGCTGCAATCCCTGATCCGACGCTTTGAGTCCCCCGACGAGTACCCTTTCTTCCCTGATGCCCTGCAAGCTCCTATTCTCAAGCCTCTCAACTACCCCAAAATCCTGCACGCCAACGACGTCAATGTGAACGACAAGATCAAGAAGTTCTATACCGAAAAGTTTCTCCCCGCTGTATGCCCCGACTTCGGCCGCGAGGAGCGGGGTGAGTCTGAAGAGAACTACGGCTCGACGGCAACCTGCGATATTGCCTGTCTCCAGGCTTTGTCGCGGCGCATTCATTTCGGAAAATTTGTCGCCGAGTCCAAGTTCCGGTCCGACGAGGAAAAATACATCCGTCTCATCAAGGCAGAGGATCGTGAAGGCATCGCTGATTCCATCACGAATGCTGCTGTGGAGAAAAAGGTCCTTGAGCGACTACGACTAAAGGCACTAACATACGGCAAGGACCCCTCTATCCCGGACGGAACTGAAGGAGCGGCAAAAATCAATGTCGACGCTGTCGTGTCCATGTACAAGGACTTTGTTATCCCGCTGACCAAGGAAGTGGAGGTGGAATACTTGATGCAAAGGTTAGAGCCCGACGCCTAATGTTCATCTATTGCGCAGCACTTAAATATTCATTAACGGCCTTGACTGCCCCCGGGAATTTGCTCGCTTCGATAAGGATCATATATCCATGCGCCTTAACGCCCATTTCTTGGAATGCCCGCTTACTGTCTGCCGCCGATTCGTCCTCTTTTGTGTAATTGAAGCTTCCATGCGCCACCGCGTGCTTCTGCAGCACCTCGTCCTCCATGTGGAAATAGTACATACCAGCCTCCTCCTTTGCCTTCTTGCGCTTCTGGTTCTCGACGTCCAGCTTGGACTCGAGTTCCTGGTATGTCTTTGAGATGATCAGGTAGTGGGAGAACTCGTAAGGCTCTTTGTCCTCGACGGCCGCCTCAACTTCATCGAGAAGCATTGAATAAAGTGGTGGTGCCAACTCGGAAGGCATGTTGATGAGGCGTTCAGAAAACACGAGTCCCACGTGCTTGCCGCTGTTGAGTACATCGGAGACGGGTGCCAGAGACGAACTGGTCTGCGCCTTTTCGATCAAATACTTGACAATGTCCTTAACAGGCTCCTTGTCCTTATGCACAGCAGAGTTGAGCACAGTGAGCATAGCGTAAGCATCGTTGGCCTTGCCGTCAACCTTGATTGTCGAGCCAACGGTGGGTTGTGAAAGAACGAGATCGGAGAGGGCTGACATGTTGAAGAGGTTCGCATCAACGTCGAATAGTTGTCGCAGAAGCGTTTTGGTTCCGTGGAAGTCGACCTCGGGGTCAAAGTTGAACCACTCAAAGTCGACATTGACCATATCAAAATCCTAGTGGTCACAGTTAGCAAGAAGCGAATACAGCTTGCCAGAGTCTGCCCACCTCGTCATCAGAGCCGTCCTCGTCCATTCTGTCGACATCGGCAGATGGGACATCCTTGCCCTCCTCGCGCGCTCGCTTCTTGCCCATTGTGAAAATTGGTGTGGATAGATACTTTGAGCCCGTGAGGATATTCCAAGAGTGATGATGGTGAAATGATCCCCGAGGTTGTTTGCGTAAAAGGCCAACCAAGTTTACTACGGTAGCAAAGCAAATATCAAATTCTATGCCCAGTGAGGTCGCGCCAAAACATTTTGCAAGCCCCTCACTAGGCGCTGATAAGATAAGGCGGAGCTTGACATTGACGAACCAGTGTCTTGGGTCTGAGCTCAGATAAGAAAAGAAAAGAAAGAAAGGCCTCGGTCTAAGAAGAAAAGAACCGAGATACAGCTGCAGCCTGAACTAGGTACTTTGTATCAAAGACAGATCAAGATCTGTAGCTGATAATCTTGATATCCTAGTATTAGATAGGTAGCTTTATAACTTATTTGTGTTACAAAACAGAGGTATTATTCTGAGCAGTGAACACCTATTGCCTGCCTGGGCTCCTCAATTCAATTACAGGTAGATACCTAGAGGTACCTACTCCACCCCCGTCTTTGCTCACTCCCCCGTGCTCCGTCCGTCCCTGCCGACCGCTGACTTTAGCTGCGCGCAACCTCACGCAACGTCATTTCTCTAGCCTCTCTTCTCTCATCAACAATTGTCCAACTGACAAAATCCCCAACTTCCATTGTTAATACCTTCAACGCGATGGACTTCAGCTCCACGATCCACGACGCTGAGGACCCAGCCGGCGACTCGCCCTGGGGCAACTCCCCCGTGTCATCTCCATCGCGAAACAATATTCCCGCCTTCAATCCCGTCTCAGCTGATCCTCCTCCCTTTCGATTCAACACCCAGTCTTCGAATGGTCTTTCTCAAGAGCCCACTACTCCTCACACCGAGGAATTTCAGCGCCCAGGTACTGCGACTACAGCGTCCGGTACTGAAGATGACACTGAGGCTTCGGGAACATTGAACCCTTCAGAGTCGCAGTCACAGTCGACAGCCGCCGAGCCGTCAGCTGGGGAAGATGGAGAAGTTGCGGCGCAAAGCCAGCAACAGGACCACAATGTTGCACAAGGCTCGCAGGAGCAACCGCCTCAGAGGCCAGCTGGACCCCAGTACCGACTCCAAGCTAAGATTACAGGACTCGAGCGCACCGGTAAAAAGGATCCTATTCTACGGTTCGATGTTCACGTATGATTCTGCTATACTTTCCTTCTTCTTCTTCTGGCTAATAATCGCAGACAAACATTCCCCGCTTTCGTACAACTCAATTCCGCGACGTTCGCCGCTTACACTCCGAGTTTGTTAAACTCGCGGATCATCTGATATCCGCGAACCCCGAGTGCTTTGTTCCTGCAGTACCTCCACCCCTGACCTCAGCTGGAGCCGGTACAGATGAAGATGAGGTTCGCGTCAAAGCGCTGATGCAGCGATGGTTCAACTACGTCTGCAGCAACGAGACCCTGATGCGAGATGACGAGATGGTGCTGTTTGTGGAGAGCGACTTTGGATACAGTCCCATGGTTAAGAGGAAGCAACCAGCAACGGGTGTGCGCAGAAAGATTTTGAAGCAATTTGCTCCCCCACCCGACGATACCCTCGAACTTGCGGATGCGCGACCAACAGTCAAGCTGTTTTACCTTGGTAGTATGGACGCTGGCCATAAGGTTGACAAGCTGGTCAAGGCTCGGAGAGGTGAGCTTCTTTGCTGGAACCGCCCAAGTACGGGACGCTAAACAACTCTAGGTCTCGGTCTTTCTGAAGCCGACTACGGTGCTAAACTTACAAGTATGCATGTTCAGGAACCTCATCCGGGCTTGGCCAATGCCTACCGAAAGCTCGGCAAAGTTGTCCAGACTGTTGGCGACTATCATGCCGCCCAGGCTACGGCAGAGGCAACAACGATTGGCGATCCGTTCCAATACCATTCGCAAGATGCATTTATCGTCAAGGAATCGCTCACCAACCGTCAGATTCTGATCCGTGAATTTCTCCAAGCACAGGAAGCTACTCGCAGCAAGCTGAATGCGGCCGACCGCCTAAAGGCCAGCTCGAGCGTACGTCGTGAAAAGGTGGATGAGGCCATCACAGCACTGGATGATGCTCGTCAGCACGAGACCTACTTGTACAACAAGACCAACCGTGTCACCCAGAACCTGGTCCAGGAGCGCCGCAAATGGTTCTCGAGGACCTCTGCCGATCTGCGCTTGAGCATCAGGGAGTACGTGCTCAGGGAAATCGAGGCCGAAAGACGGACTTTGGCCCTGCTCGAGACGGTTCGTCCAGATATTCGATCGATTGATGCCTCGGGTGGCTTGAGCCGATTAGGCCGTGAGTCGCACCCAACTGTGCGTCGGTCGAGCCTCGCAGCCAGCCAGGGCCCCAAGGGTGACTCTTGGAGCGGTGTTCCACGCCGCTCAGATGCCACAAACCGCAGCGTGTCCGGAAGCCTTATCAGCAAAGTTTCTGAAGAGGGCGAGAGCGAAGAGAGCAACGAGACGACCCAAGGGCGACAGACTAGTGGTCGTGCAGGCCTCAAGGATGTCAATGAGGAGGATGACGAGGACCGTGTGGATGCTAGAAATGCTGCTAGTCGACTGGCAGCCAGCACTTTCTAAGCTGCTTTTTTTTTGGGAAGTGTAGTTACGGGGATGACGAGCAAAAGGGTTGCGTCAGATTCCCTCTTCTTTTGATAGCATTGCTCTGAGTCTGGTGTCGTATGTAAAACTGTATGATTTGCCCTTGTCGTTCACTGTCTAGGTATTTCAGATGTGCGTGAAGGTCTCTTTACTTGGGTCAAACGCCATGGCGTGTCTTGCAAAGACAGGCATCCGACAGCCCTTTCCTCAGTGCTGATAGTGCCACGACCCTGCTAGGAAATGATTATCACTTATCATCCATCATCCGATCTTTGAAGCGATAGGTGGTGTAGCTTTGGGTTACAGGGGGCATTGTGCGGTTTTCAGCTCCCGGTTACGGAGAGCGGATGCGACATGCTGGTAAGCTATTATCAAAGTCAGACTTGAGTGAAACCATCACGTTGAATTTCAGTAGGACAAACAGCGACCGACAAGAGAGTTTCATTGTTCACATGCTTCTGCATAATACGGTGCTGAGAAGTGTAGTAGTAAATAGATAAGACGCTCGAACCCATTGGACATGCCTCGATTGTGTCAAAGCTTGGTTCTGTGTGGCACCAACTTTCATCCTGACCGAGGTCAAGCTGCAGCAAAAGGCGTTGTATCATGTAACGGTGACACAAAGCAGCTGTTTTAACTCGTGCCTAGGTACAGGATTTGTAGATTGCATCTTGGCGGCGATTGTGCGGGGATGAGCATGCAGATGTTGTGTTACTTGAGCGCAACCTCTCACTGGAAAGTCGTCAGCGAAATACATTCCTTGAAGTCTAATGGGATTGCTGGGGACTATTTATCGATCCTGGAAAACTTCCAGTCCAGTGCGTAACGTGATAGAACATAACCTTGTAGCATATGTTGGCCACACTATGGTGGTGACCTTGAGCTTGTTCGTGTTGTGAAGCGGTACCTGGGGCAAGTAAGTAGACGAGTCAGGTCGAGTTGAACACAACACATCAAGTGGCGGTCTGATGTGAATGATGCCTATTATGTTTGGATTGTCTCTGTAGTATGCTTCATAAGGATGCGGCTAAACAAACAGTGACGGTCTGAGACCGGGCCGTTTTGACAAACAAAAAAAAAGGCGGTTGATCCAAGGTACCTAGCCGCCTCGAGGATCAAACATTACATATGACCAACGGAAGCAACAAGCCGTTTTCTAACTTGGCAGCTCGGATCGAACACTACAACTGCTGCCATCTGCTAGCTTGGCTCTCGACTTGTTTGCCGATAACCTTGCATAGAGCCTGAATAAAAAATAGCCAGATCAATGTCATTGGATATCTTTAACCGTTGACTGCCAGAGGTATCAGGACTTGGATGAATTGAAGCCTTGAGGTGGTCGGCCAGAACCCGTCCGTCATATCCAGGGGTTGGAATGAAGCAGTGGAACACATGGTGCATAGGATCTCGTCATTCCTGCAGCTTACAAGAGTTCAACCCTTGGGATGCAGTAGAGTGAGATAGCCAAAGCAGGCCAAAATATACGTAAATCTTGGAAAGGAGTCTGTCTGTTCAGAATAATCATATAGGCATTTCATCTTGAAAGAAAGCCAACGTACTAGACAGGAACAAGCACCCAGTGTCTGCGTCTGGGCTGTAATCCTTCAGTTAAGCCGAACTCTGCGGCAAAGGCCTGGGCGAGCATGTGCCGGCATTCTAGAAGGCTTCCCAGCATCCGAATGGTGCGAAGTCGGTCTCTGCTGGCCCTGTATTTAATCTTGACGGGGCCTTCACATGCAAGCTTTGGCCGAGTCTTGAGCGAAAGGGGATAAACGTGCAGACGTAGCGTGTTGACTGTTGGTAGCTCTGATTGTGCAATATTGCCAAGGCTGTCATTGTTATATATGGATGACTTGCAGGCAATTCTTTCAAAAGACTGTCCATGTAATCTCTTTTTGATAATGTGCATGGTAGTGACTGGATAGGACAAATAAAGCCCGGGTCTGGTGTTGTTTTCTTGCCTATCGTGGGATAACAGATCATTATGGCTGGCGAGTGCGGTTGATGGCAGGCCGGCGGATGCAATCGTTGCCCATCCCCGTCTATGGAGGGGCTAGGTAGATGCCTAGGGTCCGGGGTTGCAATCGATCCCGGCAACTGCAAGAAAAAACTTATTCTCTCGCGTGGTAAACCTGGTTTGCAAGAGCCGTTGATAAAGAGCTTCGGCTAACAATGAGAGGCGGGGGCGATAAGCGGACAGGTATGATGCATCCGTAGAGGGGAGAACTGTAATGAGTCTTTGATTGACCGGGTGCCCGATCGCTCAAGGTCATATTGAGGCCACATCGAGTATTGACTCGTCGAGTGATAGAATACTGTAGATGCTGCAGCTAAGTGAAGCATCAATACCTAAAGTGGGTACCTATATGCCTAGGTAGTGGGTAGTATCTACCAAGTTAGAAGAAGAGGTGCAGTAGACGAATTCAAATTCGAGGACCCAGATCCGAAGCGCACTTCCGTGACACCCAGGACAGAAGGAGCTGTATGTAGGTAGGTAGTTGGTTAGAGAGTTGGAGGGAATGGATGTGCCCCGATTGGTGATATTATCTACCTTGTGCATATGTAGTATATACGTTTGTACTTGACGCACCTCTTTGGCCGCACCTACATCCGATATCATCTCTTCTCTCTCGACGCACAATTGCACTGCACTTCGTCTCTACTAACGGGCAAACATTGCGAAATCGGTTGTGCCTTTGTTGCTCCACCTTGGGCCATTCATTACTCATTTAGAATGCAGCTCTAAGCCCTGCCCTGTGGTCAGTACCTTGGTATGCAGCTTGCGGCTGACGATCAACAGTTTGCCGTCAAGATACTGATACTGAGACTAGTAGGAGGAGACCGCCATTTACAAATCCAACCCCAAGATGAATCCCCTGCCTTGGTCTTTCTACTAGCATATCACTGGTTCCAGGGTATCAGGCCAAAGCCAAAGCCTGGTCTACCATACAAACCGGCAAGTTCCTTCACGGCTACTCTTTGCAATTTCATCCACAGCCATCTCGGATGATCGAGGAGGACGCCATGGGCCTGCTACTTGTGCATGACTCCGGTCCAACTGGCCGTCTTCCGTCCCAGAGAGATGCAGCGGCATCTGCTGTACGCTTGTCGTCGCAATCGATGATCTTGTTCCCTCGTTGAAGCGGGCACCAGTCGCGGCTGGCATCCCAAAGATACCAACATTCTTCGAAGCCACAGCAGTGCAAGGCAGGATCCCTCCTCTGGAGGCGCCACGCTCCTAACCAGCTATCCCAACACGTTTCGGGTTCTGGAAAGTTGACGCCGCTAGGAGACCCTTGGTAGCGTGCCCCGCGAACAAGCATCAGACCCTCAATGACGCCCCATCTGTGCATGCGAGACGCCCGCCCTTAAAACATCCACCAATTTAGGTACTGGCTGGCACGCCATTGCCATCATGCCTGGCCCCCGGCTTGCGATATGACAGCCCCTAGCGGAAAGCCCTTTGTTTTCCGCCGATAGCTCTTTCATCCCCGACTGGGCCTTTTCTTCATCCAACTCCGACGCCGGTCCATCTTGGCGTTGGCCTGATGATGATGAATACACGCCCTTACTCTCAAACATGACTCTCGAATTGGACTCCTCTGGTTGAGGGTCCCGGAAGCTGCTTGTCAAAAGGTTTATCTACTTAAGGAGCGGGAACCCATCTCCTTTGACCCTATTTTCCTATAGCCAAAACGACATAAAGACCCGAGTTCTTTTACCTAGCTAGCTAGGCTCAAACATTTGCCCAAAAGAAAAAAGAAAGAGAAAAAAGTCACACGTTTCGCGTTTAATACTATACCTTTCTTTCTCTATTTCCAATCTGCTTAAGCACTTGGCACTTGAGACGCCTCCACGAATCATCCCGAATCATAACCCCCACGCACTTGTCTACTCCCACGTTTTGCTCTCTCCATCAGCCAATCCCCTTTGCTGCATTTACCCCAAACGGCAACTGAACAAGCCATCGACCAACTTCAAGTCTCCATTCTCATCAGAATCCCACATTTATCCGACGCTTCAAGCATTACTGTTGACGACTATGGCCCCAGCTGCTATGGGAGAGATCGCGCCAATGCATCTACCCGCCGGTCCTTCGAAGCCATTGACCATCAGTGCCTCTGTCTTGCATGGTCCCCGCGATCTGCGGCTGGTAAGTCTATCCCAACAACCGATCTGCTTGTTTCAGCCCTACTCAGGAACCTTGCTGACGTATATCCTGTACTAGGAGACCCGGACCATCGATGCTCCAGCGGCAGGTGAGCTTCAGATTGCTGTCAAAGCGACTGGCATCTGCGGATCAGATGTTTCCTACTACAAGAAGTTTGCCAATGGCGACCTCTGTGCCTGCCATCCATTGTCTTTGGGCCATGAATCGTCTGGTGAAGTTGTTGCTATTGGTCCTCAAGTGAACGGTTTCCAAGTGGGCGACAGAGTTGCTCTCGAGGTTGGTGTTGCTTGTGGACAGTGTGGCATTTGTCGCAAAGGTCGTTACAATCTGTGCAAAAAGCTGCGCTTCAGAAGCAGTGCCAAAACCTATCCTCATTACCAGGGGACACTACAAGAGAGGATTAACCATCCTGCGATCTGGTGCCACAAGTAAGTCTACTCTGATGTGTCTGTTGGTATACTCTCTGATGCACATAGACTTCCCGATAACGTCTCGTATGAGGCCGCCGCTCTCCTCGAACCCTTGTCCGTAGCTATCCATGCTCTGAACCGTGCCAGACCGGAGCCAGGTTCCACTGCTTTGGTTATCGGAGCCGGCACTGTCGGCTTGTTGACCGCTGCCATGGCTCGCCAAGCGGGCTGCACCTCAGTGACGATTACCGATATCGATGCCGGGCGCGTAAACTATGCTTTGAGCCGAGGATTTGCGACACATGGGTTCGTCACCCCATTATCACGTTTGAATTCGTCAAATTTCTCCTCCGGAACGTCGACGCCTGGAACCGGCGCCATAACACCGGCCAGTACCTTTTCTACGGCAAGCCGGTTTGATGGTGCCAAATCTTTGGCTGCAGATATTCTTGCCTCTGCCAATCCAACGAACGCATTCATGCTCGATGAGGATGAGGATGGTGTTGATGTCACCTTTGAATGCACTGGAAAGGAAGTCTGCATGCACACAAGTCTGTATGCTACCAAAGCCGGCGGCAAAGTCGTCATGGTAGGCATGGGAACACCTATTCAGACTCTGCCACTGTCTGTAGCTCATCTTCGAGAGATTGACATTCTGGGGGTATTCCGCTACTCCAACACCTACCCTACTGGCATCCGGCTTTTATGCTCCCAGGCCGCGAACCCTTCTGGCTGTGGTCTACCGTCGCTGGATGACATGGTCACCCACCGGTTCAAAGGTCTTGACAAAGTGCAAGGCGCTTTTGAGTTGGCGACACGCACCAACGACGAAGAGGGCAACCTGGTTTTGAAAATTGTGATTGAGGCATGAGCAGTCGTTTGATTCCCTTTTATTTTCATTTTCAGTGCGTTTTGCTTGATAGACGAAGACGTCCTGGTAGGCACTTGCGGTAACTTTGGAGTTTTGGGAGGTATACGTTCGTTTTGGTGGATTAGTTAGCAAGTTTTAAAAAGGAGTATAAAAAGTTGATTTAGCTTGACATGACTGAGCATTTGGAAAGGGACTACGATTGAGATACAAGTCTGAATGCCTCCTAACTGTCAAAGTTTGGCGTGAGAGATGGGATATGGGCCGAGTTTAGATGCGAATGAATCCCTGGGTATTATCTACATGTCATCGATTTTAGGTGCTTTGAAAGATCGTGG
The DNA here is from genome assembly GCA_013266265.1 of Fusarium sp. NRRL 66182. Classification (NCBI taxonomy): domain Eukaryota; kingdom Fungi; phylum Ascomycota; class Sordariomycetes; order Hypocreales; family Nectriaceae; genus Fusarium; species Fusarium sp. NRRL 66182. The sequence goes on along the minus strand of JABFAK010000026.1, from coordinate 25,374 downwards.
TGAAATATCACTCTCTAAATGTGCTTGAATTCGTGATCTATCTAACACCTAACGCCAGGCTGAAATGCTTCAGAAGAAACGCATCATGATGGTGAGCTCTAGTACTTTCGATATTGGACGCCCATGCAGTGAACTGGCTGTTTCAGATCAGAATATCACCAGCACCCCGAATATTGTATGCGGAAGGGTCGACAACAAATTCTTGGCCAGGGCCTGCACCGCGGCGGCTGGAGGCCTTTGCCGACTCTACGACGTGGAACTTCTTACCCACGTCGCGAGCCTGGTTGACGCTCTGCACGATACCATTGAGGAGTCTCACCAAGTTGACGTCATTCGCCTCGTGAAGCATTTCGCGTTCAAACGAAGCCTTGTCGGAGGGGATGACAAGATCCAGGCGGCTGACGAGGGCTTGGATCTGGCGGAGTACGGTTGGGGATGGGGTGGTGTAGTCGGCGTCCATGCTACCAGAGTCGGCCGAGTCGGCGTTGACGTACGAGGGGGGAAGGCGCTCAAGATAGGTGGTGAGGAGGTGGATGCGGGACTGAAGCATCTTGATGGCGTTTGTTTTTGCGGTAAGGGCGGCAATCATTTCGTCCTCCTCTGGTGTCAGAGCAACCTCGTCTTCCTGGGCGGTCTCCTTGCTACGCTCCTCGTCCTGGCTCTCGACCAGCCGGCGCTTACCCTTGCCGTTCGACTCGACCGACAGAGAGGGCTTGTCTTCCTTGGGAGCATTGGCGGCAGCGTTTCCTCCTGAGCCAGCAACGTAGTTCATGCTGATCATTTCGGTCTCGTCGGTCTCGACAGAGTATGGCAGCTCTCTGAACTTGAGCATGAGGGTAGGCTCTCCATCATCCATCTTCTTGTCGTCGCCATCGCTATCAGCCTTTGGGTCGTCGACCTCGTAGTTGCTCTCATAAATGGTAAGGGGAAGCTTGCCGCCGACGGAGTGGTCGAGGACTTGTTCCGGGTGGAAGCCGAGTAGTACAGCTGATTCATTCCAGCCCTCGAGGAACTGGTTGTGGATAGCGAGGATCGTTGCGGTCGGGCCGGAGGTTGGTAGAAGGGTGTACCATCCGACCAGGTCGAGCTGTCTATCCTTGTGGACAGCGATCACTGGTCAAATTAGAAGAAGACATTGAAATGGTACACAAGTTTACTGACTCTGCTCTAACCGTATACCAAACTTTTCGGCATCAAGCAGATATCTGCCTAATGCGGTGGGCTCTTCGCGGGTGTGGGCTTCGAAGGCATGTTCGATGGTGATCTCGCGACCATTCTGCTGACCCAGCAAGGCGCCGATAATGGGACCCTGCTGTTGGCGGAGGGTGTGGCGTGTGATGTAGTCGGAGATGGTGAGGAGGACTAGAGGGTGGAGGACTGCTTGGAGCTCGGAGCTCTTTTGACTCGAGAGGAGAGAATTGGTGGATTTCGAGGCAGCCATGATGAGCTGAGAAAACGGGGGCGTGGGAGGTTCGAGGACGGTGGTGGAAATTGCGTGGTTCGGGCTAGTAAAGGGGTTTGGGATCAGAGCGTCAGGGGTTGGATGAGGCTCTCGTTAGCTTGGAGACAGCGTGAAAGAAAGAAAGAGTGAATGACTGAATGAATAATGATGCCCCGCGTCCAGGTTAACGTTAGGTAGTTAGTTACTAGCTTCAATGTGGGGTTCCGAGAAGTGGAGAAGTCTAGGCCCGATACCGATATTAGGTAAGCGCACAATTTCATCAGCCGCAGGCGTGCATGTATGCAATTCTGAAATATGTATGTACGGTATTGCCCGCCATTTGCGGAGGAATCCCATGAGCAACACGCCTTTGTGTTTTCATTCATGTGCCTTTTCCCATGGGATGGTCCTTTTTCGGCCCTTTTGAAACCACACTCTTGTTTCACACTGTCTATCATTCTCTCTATCCGTATAAGGAAGACCTCGCTTAGCGGGAGGATTCATACCCTTACAGACAAGACAGCCGGACTATCAGGCGTTGACTACCCAAGCATTGAATTGATGATACACGGCACTGTTTGTTCCAACTCGGACTGAAAGTAAAAGAAGAGTGGCATAAACCCAATAGCTACCTGCGGTATTTATCCATGTACAGCTCAGCTCAACGGACAAACGCAGAATCTTTACTTTTCCACTATAGAAAGTAGCTTTTTGGAGTTTGACCATCTCCACCCCTACCCAGTACCCAGGTATGCAGATGCAAGCAGGCGGCCAACCAAGTCATGGGGATTCTTTTCCCATATGATTTCTTTTCTTTTTTCCTTCTCGTCCGAGTCTCACCTTTTATGTGTGCTCGTTTGTAACATGACGGTTTGTGCCTCACTATCAATCATATCCTATTCCATTTTTCATACCCTTCCTCTTTCGTTGCCCCTCCTCCTCTTCGGTTGGCTTGGCTGGAGCATCTTGTCCCGCAATTATCAAAGGCTCGTCTGACCTCAAATAGGGTGTCTTTCTTATCTACCTCCCATCTTATCTTCATCTCAAGGCCAAGACTAAGACTAAAACACTTGAACGACTCTCAAATTCGAGACGCCCATCTCGTCGCACCATCCTCTCCTCACTCCACGATTGATCCAGCTGCACTTGGACCATGATCGCCGCCTTTGGTCAGGGCCCAAGTACGGACAAGGTCGTCCACATCACATCACCTGCTTTCTTTCTGCAGCGACCTGCACCAACAACTAAATCTACGACTGCGACACACGCCATCATGGCTACTCGCAGTGGGAAGCGAGCCCATTGTGAGAGCATCGACAGCGATTCGCCTGTACCCAGCAAGAAATACAAGCAAGCAACGTCTTTTGCTTCAGATACATCAACGACTTCCACAATCTCCGCCAGCTCTATCGATCTGGATTATCCTACAATACAAACTCCACTCTGCCTCGACACCCTTCTGCCGGCATTCAAGAGCGTACAATATGACCGTCCTGCATATCGATCAATATCACCGCAGCCTCCGTCACCCAGATCGCATTGATCCTCTACGTCAGGAACACGTTTTTAAAGAAAGATACGACCCAGCATTTGTTTTTAAAAGAATTGGATACCACTTTGCATCCCTCCCTCTGTGAATGAGACGAGGGCAGAATTGTTTGTTTGCTACACTCTAGATTGAGAATGATTCTCTTCCGTTTCTTTTGTCTCGAATGGGATTTTGGTCACTGGATCAGTTAGGTCGCACGCTTGCTCGGCAATCCATCTCATTGTCGGCGTTGCACCGTGATAGAATGGGGGATTTCACAGAGGAACACAATACTCTGATACACATTTAGACGGTTGATTATGCGACTGAACCCGGACTTGAGCTTGGAGTCTGAACTGTAATGTATTCATGGTATATGTACATAGGTGGTCGACTTCTCTACCTAATATTTATCACATGCAGCGCCATGTTCCGTTCGTCATCGCCGTCATCGTCGTTATTCATTTCCAGTCAGCATTCTCGCTCACTGTCCGTCTCCCACCACAAAACATCCTCCTCTTGCCTGGGTATGCCAATCTCAAAGTTGCGCTCCATGGTAGTCATTGCGTTTTTCAAGACGAGCCGCTCCACGCGCGCCATGACTCTGCTGTCGCCCGTCCTCTTGGCCGTTATATACCGCGCCATGAGCTCGCCGTGCCGACTCTCGTAGTCCAGCCGAACACGGCGCCTCCGGGCCGCCGGATCACATGCCGCACACGTGTCGTTGAGATGTTGGGTATTGATGCTGGGGACGCATGAGCGCGAGCTGGGGAGCGTACTGCACGTTGTGGCATAGTTGTTGAAGGCGTGGCCGCAAGCCATGGTTGTCTTGATGCTTGTGCACATGGCGCTGGTGTAAGGCTTTTTCGATTGAGTTTATGGAATGGTTGATATGGGTTCTTTGAAACGGATGCCTCCTATGTTTGAATACTCGGTGGATTATAAATGGCTTAAGAAGAGATTAAAGCAGTAGAGCTGCTTGGCTTTGACTTTCGTCGCCTTGGTTGTGGGCGAACCCACACATTCAAGTTATTATGCAACTTGAAAGACGTGGGAGATGGAAAAAGAATCAAGTTCCAAGGAATGGCCAAGTTTTGCCTTCTTTTTGTTCTTTTCTACAATCATAGAGATGGGTCCCCTGTCTAATCCTCTGTAGTGGATGTCGCATGATGATCATGGCACTTGTAGCCTTCACCGCCATCCTACGCCTCACTATCGCGACACAAGAGTGAAGCTCGAGGCGGTGGGTATGTGGTGTGACACTATCTAAATCTGCCAAAAGCACCACACTCGAGCCTTGATGGGCTACTTGGCCAAGGAACACGGACATGATTGGTATCGTCGTTGACATTAATCCTGATCTATCCTATACATTCTCATGATTTACCGCTACGCAAGCCTTTTTCAGAAAGAGAGGAGTTCAACACCAGCCTATTACAGCCTAGCAACGTCAGGGACTGCACGTTTCTCCGTCCATCATGACTCTTCCAACTTTTGCTCTTGCTGAGGAGTATCAGCCTCGGGCGATGCCTGGACCTTGGGCTTGATGCTTTTCCATTCCACACACAAAGAGCAAAGCAGCTGAGTCACAGCCAACGCTACGGATGCGAAGAAGATCCGGGTAATGGCGTAGTTGTAGGCCTCCGCGACCTTTGGCATATACTCAGACGACACCACACCAAAAAGATCTGTAGCACCTGTGCTTACGACAGTCTTGGGATCAAGTCCTGGGATATCCGAGAGGCGCTCCACGAGAAGTCCATTGAGAATGGTCTGCCCAACAGAAACAAATATGGCACCACCAAGTTGTTGAGCAAAGAATGTGATCGAGATGCCTGTGGGAATGTCCTCCTTGGGAAGGGTAGTCTGAATGGCGAGACCGGCGGTCTGCATCCCGAGGCCCAGACCAAAACCAACCAAGAATTGGTAGGCGATCCAGTGCGAAGACCCTGTATCCGGCTTAAGGGTGGTCAACAGTCCCTCGCCAACAGCCATGACACATGGACAAGATATCATTGCAGGAACGTAGTATCCGATGCGTTGGGTAAAGGCAGCAGACATGATGCTAGCGACGACAAGACTGAGAACGACGGGGATTGTGTAGATGCCCGAGTCGACGGGGCCGGCACCCTTGGTAGCTTGGACTAGGAACATGTCAACACGATTGTATAAAGATGTATATCTAGGACAGGAGAGTGACTTACACCACAAGGGGATATAGTAGATAACGAGCATCATGCCACCGCCAAGAAAGAGCATGATCCATGCGCACGCCAGCATTGTTCGCTGCTTGATGACCTTGACAGGAACAGTAGCCGTCTTGGGCATCTTGACCTGCACAACAGCAAAAGCAATCCATGTGATGCCAAAGAGTACAAAGAGTAGTATTAGTCTCCAGCTGCTCCAAGCATAGGCCGAGCCGCCCCATTGAAGTGCAAGAATGAGACAGACCATGGACGGTACAAAGAAAAAGGTTCCAAGCGGGTCGAGGCGGGTAATGTGCTTGATAATGGGAACGGATTCTTGCTTCTTGCTAGAGATTTTGAGGAAGAAGAATAGGAAGAAAGCGGCAAGGGCCCCGATTGGGAGGTTCATATAGAAACACCATCTCCAGGTAGCTCGTTGAGTAAAAGCTCCGCCGATAAGGGGACCAGCAACTGATGAGATGCCAAAGACCATCCCGAACATAGCTATGAAGAGTTAGACATGGTCATTGACAATTTCTGTTATAGCTTAGAGACTTGCACTGAAACATAGGCCGCTTATGAAGAGGCACCATGGAAATAACCAACATCATGCAACCGGTCATGATACCAGCCGAGCCCATACCAGCGACAGCACGCCCAACAATGAAAGCCACCGAGTTGGGCGCAGCACCACAAACAGTCGAGCCAATCTCAAACACCAATACACAGACAAGAAAGGTCTTTCTCAAGTCGTAGAAGCGGTAGATGCGGCCAAAGATGAGCTGGAAGGCGGCGGTAGTGAGCATGTAGGAAGACCCATACCAGCCGATATCTCCAAGGCTCTGGAACTCGTTTGTAATCTCTGGGATGGCAGTAGATATTATTGTACGATCGAGGGCGACGAGAAACAGGGCGGCAAATATGGAGACCATGATGAGCCAGAACTTGAGGGTCTTTGGCTTGTAGTTGTCTAGGGCTTCCTGATCAAAGGGTGGGCCCTGGGGCTTTGGCGCCTCAACTTGACATTTCTTCGGCTGAGGCTCTTTGTCTTGTTGTATGGAATCCCGGGCCACAGGATCATGAAGAGTTGGCACTTCAGCAGAGGAGAGGGAGTTGAGTGACTTGCGATCTGGCTCGAGATGGCCATCTGTTTTGTCAGGGGACGACATGGTTAGGGTTGTTTAGGTGAGAGAATATGTGTAGTAAAGAAAAGCAGAATTAAGTGATGATGATGATGATAATAATAATAATAATAATAAGAGAAAATGCTCTGAGAGATGTTCATCAAAAGATGATACTGTCACTGAAGCTGGGCTACCAGTGCTAGATATATATATATACTTGCAGTCCAAGTCATCATCGGACAGACTGAGCCGATTTACACATGGATAAGGAATTAGCGTCATGTTCTAGAAAATCCTTTCCAGGAGGAAATGCACGTCCGCGGTCAAGAAGTAACAAAAATGACTGCCAAACATACCCGAGTGAAGGGCTTGATATTGAGCGAGGTCGCGGAGGATGTAGTAGATCGGATCCGGGAGATGAGAGCGCTATACTCGATTGGGAAGACAGGATCTCAACCCTGCCAAGAAGGTCCCCTCCTCGGGACCGACGGGCATGAACTCATCATGAACAAGGCAACCTCTCACCTTGAGCATTGCTCGGCTAGCATCTGCTATCCGAAAATCCGTCTACTATTCTCTTTATAGAGCAACTTGTTCTATACGCGAGTCGCTCCTTTTACTCCCAGTCGTTCTTCATACAATACTATTGCCTATGTGCCTACATCAACCACAACCACAACCACAACCACAACCATACTGAGGGGGATACGATAATCTCGTACAAGAAGCACGGCCGCCAGACGGAAGAGATCCCTCCCTTCGGGCCCGAACATCAGAAACAACGTCTTTACTCGCAGGTCTGTCACCCGTCACAACCAGTTGGACCCTAGCGATCAGCCCTACGACTCAAGACTTGCAGCTCAGCTGGACCCGTCAGATCCTGAGTAAACAAACGCCTCTTCCGGGGGCCTATCCCCGCCCTCGGCCGACATCACCCACCTTTGACCGGTACCGTTTTGCTCCGGGTTGTCCACTCCGCCCCCTCCCCCCCGGTCCTCGGTGCTTGTTATATTTACCCGCTTGGTCTTCTGATACTGGCTCGCCATGCCCTATCCCAATGGTATCCCCGGTGTCCCCGGCTCCGATCCGCAGCAGCCTCCAAACCAGACCCAGCAACCTCAGGATCCCTCGGCTGTCAAGCTGACTCGAGGTACTAGCTGCGTTCTCTGCCAGCAGCGCAAAGTTCGCTGCGACAAGAACAAACCATGTGCAAACTGTGTCAAAGCAAGAGTAGAGTGTCGGGTCATACCTCCTCAGCCTCCTCGCCGCCGGAAGAAACGTCTCCAGGAAAAGGACTTGATTGATCGCCTCAAGAAATACGAAAACCTCTTAGCCGAGCATGGTGTCAAAGTTGATGCCATAGGTCATCAACTAAGACCAGATGGCCCGCCGGGTGATGATGTGGACGACCTTGAGAACGACTTTGAAGGTCTCAAAACGACCCCCGAAGCTAGTTCATCCCCTGCTGCATCTCACGCAGAAGAAAGGTACGCTTCCTCCAGATCAGGTCTAATATTATCGCCCAAGTACAGACGGCTCATGCTATCACAGGACTGGTGGCAAGACATGGTTTTCTTTACACAAAGAGGTATATAATATCCCTGCCGCTTATTCCCCCCTCCGCTCACCACTCTAACACATCTCGTAGTTTCGAGCCAGTGAGCATATGCTCCAGCAGGATTCGTCTGATGAAGAACCCGAAGTAGGCTCTACAATCCACCGCGCCTTTGATCGCATGTTTTCTACCGATGGCTTCCCCTTTATTATTGGAGGCGCTCCGGCTCCAGTCACTAGTCTTCATCCTTCAACAATTCACATCTTCCAGCTCTGGCAAATATACATAGACAACATAAATCCCCTACTCAAGATCACACACATTCCTACTGTACAGGCGCAGATCATCGAAGCAAGTTCTGATATTGAGAATGTGCCAAAGAACATCGAAGCTCTTATGTTCGCCATATATTTTATGGCAATCACCTCACTGGAGGGCGCAGACGTGCACAGGAGGTTCAACGAGCCCAAAGAGGACCTCCTGGCGAGGTATAATGCCGGTACGCAACAGGCACTTACACAAGCTGGCTTTATGCGCGTCAACGATCCCATTCTTTTACAAGCATACATCCTCTATCTTGTACGTGCATCCCAGCTATCATGATCTCAACACACGGCATACTGACTTTCATTTAGTTTGCCGTCCGATGGTTCATTGACCCACGCCAAGTCTTTTGTCTCATCGGGCTGGCTGTCCGCATTGCTCAGCGGATGGGCCTTCACCGCGATCCAGCGCAATTTGGACTGCCTCCATTCGAGGTTGAGCAGCGTCGCCGATTGTGGTGGACACTTGTAGGATATGACAGACGACTAGGCGAGATGTCAGGATCAACAGTTACTGCTCTCTCCACCGGCGGTGACTGCAAAATACCGATGAATGTGAACGACTCAGACTTGCATGTCGATGGCAAGGAATTTCCGACGCCTCATTCGGGTCCAACCGAGATGCTCTTCTCCCTCACACGAGTCGAGCTCGCCATGGCAGTCTCGAGTGATAGCAACCGGGACAGCTTTAAGATGAACAACCCGGACAAGAGCCCTGCGTCGACACCATCTTCTTCCCGGTCTCAGGCTACCATCCGCCTTGCTGGTCAGGACGGCCCTTCCTACACCCTGGACGGTTACTGCGCACACATAGAGGGGACATATCTTAGCCAGTGCGATCCCAAGATTCCCCTACACTTCTTCACCCTCACAATGACGCGTCAAGCGATGTGCAAGATGCGAATCATCAACTTCCTTGTCCGTATGCACAATGATGAACACCTCCCACTCAAGGATGTCGAACGTGATAGTCTGTTCCTACAAGCCACACAGATGATCGAATACGACAACATCGTTCAGTCGTCCGAATCTTTGCGCCCCTTCAAGTGGTACTCTATGCATCATTTCCCTTTCCCTGCCTACATGTTCCTTGTCCAGGAGCTGCGACAACGCGTCTCTGGCCCCATGATAGAGCGGGCATGGGATGCCATAGAAAAGAATCACGAGCTTCGCGGCCTTCTCAACAACTACCACAACCCCATGCATCTCGCATTCGGTGGTCACTTCGTCAAAGCTTGGGATGCGCACGAGGCTGCGCTAATAGCTTCTGGTAAGCCAGTGCGGAGACCAAATTTCCTCGCACTCTTGCGTGAGCGCGCCGAAGCTCGTCGTCAAGCGAGAGCCGCAAATCGTCCCGCTCCCGGCCTCTCGCAGCCCCAGATCGGTATTCCGCGTTCTCAAGTTACAACACCCGCCTCTTCCACGGGCCTCACTCCTTCCGTTGGCCATATGACCCCAGGTCCTGTACACAATGGCCAACGGGCAAACTCTGGCTCTGTCGCCTCCAGCGACGAGCCTGGCGAAATGGACTGGACCTACCTCATGTCTGGCTACAACGATACTACAAGTTATCCCCCTATGGGTGGGTTTGGCAGCTTCAGCGGCGGTTTTGGCGGAGGCATGCCTATTATGGGAGGTATGGGGAGCGGCCCTCCGGGTGGTGGCAATATGTTTGGCGGAAATTGAAATAAAATGAGAGTCTTTTATGTGATATGATACGGGGGGCGTCTTTTCTTGATTTCTGCTATTTATCCCCTCAAACATATGTGAGAAATCAGGCGACTTCTGCAAAGGCCGACTTGGAGTGACATGGCCGTTGACAAGGCTTGGCCTACAGCAACATGTTTCATTTTACTTGGAATTTCTTTGTTTTGTGGCATGAAGAGCATAAGCGATGTTGCATAATGAACCGGTATATGAATTCGTGGGTACCATTAGATACTTGGGAAGTTTAGCAAGGACGCAACCGTTCTTGCTAGCTATTTAGATGATACAAGAGTACGAATAAACAACTATATTGTTATTGACGCGCGTGTTTTTGTAGTAGCAATCGCTAGATTTTGAAACCACAAGATGATGGATAATAAATAAGCTTCCCGGGCTTGTGAATTTGCCTAATAGCTCTATCCGTCTCGGTGGAAAATGTGGCGACGCCTGCATTGATATATCACGCGCAAGTTGGTCAGCTTCGGATATCGTCTCGCGGCCCGGTATCAACCCCCCGCGTCTTGGAAAAGCCTCCACTTCGAGATAGACGTAGGTGATGGTCGACTATAGCTTGTTAGACCCGGGGCTCATGGATATCGTGAGCCGTGGGAGCTAGTAACCATGTAGGCGACGGATCATTGTTTGCTTCCCGACGCATTTCCACAGCTCCATAGCATCATGCAAAGTAACCCTCCGGTCTTGTCACCCTAGTCGCCGAGGTGAAGAAAGAAAAAAAAGCTGGTCTCTGGCTGGTTGCGCAACACGAGCGGAGATGCAGGTAATATGCACGCTGGCAGTTATTGAGCCAATCTGCAGCCAAATATCCACCAGTAAGTTGACATTATGATGGATGAACCGCTTTTGATGCAAGGTTTCTGCGTGTCTAAGACAGCGGTTTCTGTGCCCAGCAGTCAATCCAGTCGAGCTGCGCGTGCATGCTGGTGTTGTTAAAGGCGTCGAAAACGCCATGCCCAAGCTCGTCGGCTTGTTCATCGGTAAGCCCCATGACGCTTGGGCGACTTAACATGGCCGTTACCCATTCCTCAAGAATGTTCTGCGTGAAGATACCCATCTCTCTCATTTTCGCTTCCTGATGCCATCGCCCCACAGGAACGTATGAATGTCTCTCGTTGACGTTCGTGAAGCCGATGTCTCTGACCGTTTCAACGATCTCACAAGAGAACCGTAAATTCCAACCGTAAACATTGGTGAAGGGTCCTTCAACAAGCCTGTAAAACTCGTTCATTGGATGGTCATCGCCGGCGGTTTTGTCAACGGAAAAGACGAACGGAACAATCTCGTGAATCTCGATCCAGCCGCCTGGTTTTAGGTTCCTAGAGAGAGACTGGTTAACGGTTTTCTCTCACAACAAGCTGTGGGATGACTCGACATACTCAAAAGCTCTTTCTAGCAGCTGCCGTGGTTTGCGCAACGTCTGTAACAAGGCCCTAACGTGTATGAGATCCGCATCGGCGTAAATTCTTGTCCACGGGCGGTTTTCATCCTCAAGGTCCTCTACTCGAAACTCAACATTGGGAGGGGTCCAGTGTGGTTGGATTGGTGAAAGGTCTGTCCCGATAACCCGTGCACTTGGGTAATTCTCTGCGACTGGGATAGACAGACGAGGGTTCAGTTTTTGAATAGCGTGTAAGAAGGGAAAAAAGACCAACCGTCTTGCGCCCACATGCCAACGCCAGTACCAAGGTCGACAATCTTTTGAGGGTGATCACCAACTGGAGACAGGAATAGCTTGCCATCCAGAAGGTAGTCTAGATATAGCTTGTGCTTCAGGCCCTCGCGAACTTGCTCAGCATCGTCGTTGGGCAGGCCATAACGGCCACGAAGGAAGCCTTGATATCGCCTGATAGGTCAGTGCATGGTGAAGAATCAAGATGCGGACATGTTGCAACACACCTTCCATGTTCGTATGAGTAAAGCTCCCTTGTATTGACCGATGTAAACTCGGAGGTTAATACGGAATCTCCATAGTCCGACGTTGGGTTCTCTTCTGTGCTATCGTGGTCCATCTCTACGAAACCTCTGCTCCGAGTCCCCCTTGTGGGGATTTGCTCGATAAGAGACAACTGTCGCGAGAGAAGAAGAATATTTGACTGGGATACATAAGGACGCAGCTGGCCTCTGGTATATAAGAGCACCTAGGTACTTGTAGAAGATGATAGGCGATGGTGGGGTAGTGCCGATATGGATGGATGCCGGGGACCTATCTAGCCCAGACGTTGTCCCGAGGGGAGGGTACAGTTAGGGACTGTAGGTAAAGTAGGTAAAGTAGTGTAGGGTATGCCGCAGGGGACACTTGTAGGTGATCCTAGGAGAGTGAGATGTGATAACAAAGAGCCCAGGCGAGTTCACGTATGCCCGCGCTGCCTGTGTAGTGCCCAGCAAGCTGGATCGTGTGGGAGTATCGCAAGGCAAGTGACCTAGCTATGTAATGCGATGCGATGCAACGACAGTATCTACTGTAGTACAGTAGTAGTAGCACGACCAAAAAAGGCCGATTCCAGAAGAACGGAACGGAGGGTACAGTACGGTATGATACGGTAGGGTAGGGTAGGTAGGGTAGGTAGGGTAGGTAGGGTATGGTATGGTATGGTATGGTACAGTAAGAGCCCTCCCAGAAGACTGGTAACTGGTAACAAATAAAGTGGGATGGTGTCTTTTTCAACCAACAACAGGCGGCACAACCCCAAGCCTTCGGGACAATCCGAAACTCTTTTTTTCTTCTTCTTCTTTTTTTTTTTTTTTTTTTTTGAACCGCTCAGACTGATCGACGGCCGTAATGCGACCCGATGGTGACGTGGTCGAACGAGCGAGGGAGGGTTTGTACCTAGAGGTAGTTAAAGTTTGTCTGAGAGGGTTGAATTGGTGGGTTCAGGTTGGAGGGAGAGCTGATCAACTACAGGTTATATCCGCAGGAACCTGGACAAATTAATACAAGCATCCATCAATCATCATACCATCATCCTCCTCGCGTAGGGCAAAGCAAAGCAAGGTGAGGTGAAGTGACCGAGACCCGTCAAAAGAGTGGTCTAGTCTCTCTTCATTCGTTCGTATTTGTAATGGTAATACTAGTCCCAATGCCCTGGTTCCTTGAGGATGGACCGCACGTCTCGAGGTTCTACGTAGAGGCGTTCATGTCATTGTAACAATAAGGCTATTCCTCCGTCTTGCAGAAGGGCCATGCTACGTTTAGCTACGACCCATACCAAAATTGGGGGTTTCGGCCGGTATACCACAACTGCCTACCGCGCGAGATAGAGCCAAGGTGCTCGGCTCATCTCGTCAACAAAAAGTCTAAGTTGATTTATTTCCAGATCATGCGGCAATGACCATGTCTTTTTCGAAAACTTCTCTCTCTTATACGAGTCAAAAGAAGGGAGGCACTGGTCTAATTGTAGGATATCAAAGCGAGACCTGGGTGTGTTCATGCTGCGCCGCCCTTAGCATTCATATATGCATTAGCCTTTCGTAGCCATTGTCGGGATTTGCAATAGCCCGAGTGATAACCTAACTTTGGGGGAAACAGGTCGGGAAAACATCGCATGTGAGAGTGCGCATACCTTGATCGCATTGTGATATCTTGTTGGTACTGTTGGGTGCAAGATTCGGCGCTCAGCTAGGTACCCATTTTGGAAGGAGGGGCATGCTTGTCATTGACGTGACGTTGCAAGCTGCTTCCGCGTTGGTCGATTCACTAGGACGGAAAGCGGAAAGCGCGTCATTGTTAATCGAGTCGCGTCGTTGGCCAAAAACACGTCGGCCAAATTGAAATGAAATTCAACGTCCAAGCAAGACACTCAGTATAACATAGACCAACGCCGTCTATTGCTTGCACCCGACGCTTCAAGCGTCAGCTTTTCTTATCACGTTAATTTTACGGTTTATTCTCAACTTGCCCGTTTTTATACAGTACATACTTTCTTGCTCGTTTTCCACCTTTACTCCCTCGAGTTATCCCCTTTACGCGACCCATCGATCAGCGCGTCCCGACTTCACCCTTGGTCTACCAGTACCCCGACTTTAGCCCACCTTCAATCGACTGCACTGCACGCTCATGAAATCTGTGGCATACCCGCATAGCGATCGAACCGCGCACAAGCTCTCGCAGCAATGTATCTCCCCCGGTCATTGATCTCCAAGTTATACATCCATCTCCAGCAAACACGACACCCGCTCTCCCCACCTGTACTCATACTCGTCGCTCTCGAACCAGATGCCCTTTGTGCATGTAGGATCCTCACTCGATTACTGAAGCATGACTACATCCCTCACAAGATCCAGCCTGTTGCTGGGTATACCGACCTTGAGAAAGCCGGACGAGAACTGGTAATACCCATGATGGAATCTCAAGGTGGTAGTGGTGGCGTGGTTGTATGCCTTGGTGTAGGAGGCATGGTCGACCTCGGTCCACTTCTTGGACTCGAACCTGAAGGTGATGATGCCCCGTACAGTGGTGTTGAGGTCTGGGTTATGGATGCTCATCGACCGTGGAATCTTGGAAACATTTTTGGCGGCTTCCCCCTTGACCCTGCAACTGAGATCTCGTCATCTTATCAGTCAAGGAGTCCTGCTGGAGTTGATGGTGGAAAGATTACACGCGCATTCCACCCTGGAAAGGGTGGGGTTGTAGTCTTTGACGATGGTGATATCGAGGAGGACATGGAGACTGAGCGAAGCGCGTATCTTGCCTTGGTAGATATGCCTGAAATAGACGACGACGGCCAGGACTTGGGAGATTCCGACGACGAAGAGGAAGAGTTTGATAATGGCAGTGGAGAACCAACACGTGCAGGCCAAAAACGAAAAAGTTGGTCAGATGCAGATGAAGATGATAGCGACGACGACAGGCCTCGACAGCGGCGGAGGAGTAACTCGGTATGCCCCTTTGACTCGACATTCTACAGGATCTCACTAACAGCTTATCATAGTCAAGTCCTATTCCAGATTCGCCACGCCGCCCGCAGCAGAGAGGGTTAGTTTCTCTGCAAGACCCCGCTGTTGGGCTCTCAAGTGATCCGGTTGAACCTCCCTCGGGGGCACAGCCATCTGCTGGCCTATCTGCGCGCGCGCTACGAAGACGACTGTTACGAATGCGAGAGAAGAATGAAGCCATATTACACCAGTACTACAAAGTTGGATCCTCCTTTTCGGAGCCACTATCGTCAATGATGTACTCTCTAGCTTCTGAGCTTGGTAGAGAAGACAACGACCTCCTGTGGTTGACGATCGTTGGCGTCACATCTATGGAGCTGTACGGTCGTTCATCGGCAGGTCTTGCTGCGCCCGTCAGACGAAACGATAGGAGCCTACCGACAGGCTGGCTTGGAGTCCGGGGAACTAGAATACGCCAATTACTCCGTGACGAAGTCAGGCGGTTGAATCCTCCGGAAATCACGAATGGACGTGTTGCCGCGGAAAACACAGGTGTGATACCTACCACTGCAAGGAACCCCGAAGATACAGGGATCAGACTTTCCCCTGAGCCTAGATTCTTGCTCATCCGGCACTGGAGCCTCTACGACAGCATGCTCCATTCTCCATACCTATTTTCTCGCCTCAAGACTTGGAGCGAGACGGGGATCAAGCGACTTCACAAACTGCTTGCAAAGATGGGAGTCAGTCTTGCTCAATGCAAGCAAAGTTATACACACATGGATATGATGCTGAAGCGTGAGCTCCGAGCCAAGCTTCTGAAATACGGCTCACTTTATAACCTCGACGAGATGGTACCCTCGGTGGACACGGATGGCAAAGACCGTGCTGGTGCGAAAGACGGGTGGGGGTTTGTCCGAAGCTGGGGATGGCGAGCAACTTTGAGCGCCCAGGATGTTGGAGTGGTCATTGGCGCACTCCTGGAAGTGGGCAAGAATGCTCAAACCACAGACTTGACCGTAGCGACAAACCAGATCGCACGGGATATAGAAGAAGATGTCGAATATGCAGCTCAGGGAGAGGAATGGGTTGAGCGGTTCTGGGAGGCATATGATGCGCTTGAAAAGTAAGTACGCTCTTTTTCCAGTCTTGCATACCTCCCTACTGACTGGCCCAACAGCATCGACGCGCTGAAAGCCGGTCTTCCCACTGCTCAGTTCCTTCACCGCGCAATCTACCGGACCGGGACATCTCTTATCAACAAAAAACAAATCAAACATCTTCGTGCATTCCGTATGTGTGTGGTCAAGGAAGGGCCCGACGTTGCGCTTTTTACTCATCCTGCAGCACTCACCAAGCTTTCGCTTTGGATAGGTGAAGCGCTTGCCGAGCAGGAGAGGGAAGCTCACGGCAAGCTGTCACATGGTGGCCGCGGTACACCCCTTGTCGTCGCCAGTCTTAATGAGAAACGAGGCGTATATGTCGTGGTGGGCACCGGTGGCGGAGGTGGCCCAGATACAACATTGCTTGATAGGGAGGCCGCCAAACGACGAAAGGCCGAGAAGGAAGCAAAGCTCAAGAAGAAAGAAGAGTCACGTCTTGCCAAGCAAAAGATTCGGGAAGATAAGCGCGCAGCTCGGCGAGACGCGGGTGATGATGAAGACGAGTTGGAGACGGAATCTGAGGATTCCGACAGCTCGGACTCTGACGCGTCGGATGACGAAGACGTCGAGCATGAGAAGGGCTACGGCCTCAACAAGTTTGGCAGCGCTTTCCAAGAAGTGGTGTCGGAAACAAACACACGGGTGCGGATTGATAGCTTTGAGCATTGTGTGGTGGAAGTCAAGAAGGAGGATCTCGGAGGTTTCCTCGAGAGCCTGAGCATGAAGGTTGTTGTGGGCTGAACAGCATACGGTGATATTGTTCGTAATGATTGTGTACGCTGGTGTCGTTCCGGGAGAGGCAGACAGGCGGGATATTTACTTTGGGAATTGGATATCGTCCAAGGTGGCAGACGGACAGGAGTAAGGAGGCATCATGATTTGGGACAGATAGCATGCTTGGGCGGAACTATGGCTACGATACCTCAAGCCAAGGCTTACCTTGGAGTACGTGATAAATCAAAGACTTGAATTATATCATGTTATGAGCCTGATTGTGCTCGTGTATAAAAGTAGATGAAGTTGGCGTTGCAATCTTGGCCAGCTGATGAGCATCGGCTCCCTCACGGCCGAGAAGCATTTGCTAAGCACATCATGTACATCGGCACAAGTGAGGATGGACAAGGGTCGATCCAAGTTCAGGAGGAACCCAAGCAGGCACGGAACTGTCAGGATGGTCTAGAGGGAGGCAGCCAGACGCAAGAATAGCATGTCATTCAGCGCTTCTGCTTGGAAGCTAGCGAAATAAGGTGAGAGGCCCCTTGTCCAGTCGAGGCGGTCGAGGTGGGCGCAGCAAAAAGCTTGTTGGCGATAGAAGTGGTTTTGGCGCCGACTTGGCGCTGAGGCTCGCCTATTCCTCGTGTTACATACATACATACCTAGTAGACGACCTCGGGATAGGTAGGTACTTTACAAGCGCTTCCATGGCGTAATTTGACCATTGGCAATTATCTAGGTACGCTCATAGGAGCTGCTACTGACTGTCGGACTCCCATGAATAGATGCACGTAATTAAAATTAGCCATCTTGACGTCAAACCAGTCCAGTCTACACATACATACCTAGGTACTGATACTGTAGCACACAACAGCCAAGGATTAGCGCACATCGATCAGAAACAACATGGAAATCGAAAAACCGAGGCTCGATGAGAACAACGGGCCAAGACTGGCACAGCCACACTCTGGTGCGCACAAGGACCACTTAATGACCAGGTTGCCACGCTTCTAGTTTCCAGAAGTCGAAAAACATCAACACGGCCCAAGGCAAGAAAAAAAAAATACTAAGGCTTGCGTATGACGGATTCTTGCTTTCAAATTCAAAAGATCGTCACGGTGCTATGACTATGTACGATTAGGGGACGGGAAGTTGCCGCAAATCGGTAACCGTTGCTCAATGAGGTATCGATATGCCTTGTCTAGGCTAGCGGCTGGTTAAATAAATGTATCATTCCGGTTTCAAGATGGGATTTTCTTTGTTGAGTTGAGTTGCGTTGCATTGATGCAGCGAATGCAAAATAAAAATGCCCGAAACTGAGTACTATAGGACGAAGCATTTTTGTAACCCCTTTTAACCCAAGGTACCTACCCAAGTCTCGGCTATAATAGAGTTACAAAAGAATAGAGAGAAGAAGAAGAAGAAGAAGAAAAAACAGGATTTCCACCAGGCCGGGGCCATGATACGCACCGCTTACCAATGGCATCACCGTCTGGTCCATAGGCAGGAGACTGTAGCGGGGTCCTAAGGGAGCTTCAGAGCCCCGCCCCCACTAAGAGTAGGGGCCCCATATCCCCTCAACGCCCGGCTTCACAGCACTGCTTTTGCCCCTAGAACAACTAATGATCCGCTGAGAACACGCTGGAAGGTCGCCCTCTAGTAGACCGCAGTGGAAAGCGGGCTGAGTCCAGTGCATCGGGGTTTGCCTTCCATCCCCCTCCCATCCTCGTTTCTACCCTACCTTGCCTACTCTGGCTTTCACAGCCTCCACCTTGCGACATACCCAGGTACCTACAGTAACAACTTAGTCTCGCATTATTTTCTCCCCGTTGGGATTAACCTTGACCTTTCCAAGATCTATATCACCTCCAAACCACTTCTGCGCTGTTTCAACGATAACGATCACGACCACGGCTCGTCTCTCCGCTCTCCGCTCTCCGCATACACCTGCACCATCTGCTCGTCGCACGATCTCCAGAGCCCTGAGCCTCCCCCCCTCATTGAACGTCTTCCCTGCGGTTCCGCCGTCCAGCCGACTTGGCTCACTTCATCCTCAATCCTCCACGGCATCGATTTCACGATAAACGACGCTTCAACAACGCCAAGCTCATCTTTCTTCTTGGCGACCTGGCTCTATAGTCTCTCGTTTTCCTAGACACAAAAGACGTTCCGGGACGTCCAGTCTTGCTCGACGATCGCGCATTTCGCGGTCTACTCCATCCCCGCCGATAAGAACCACGACATTTGAGACATTATGGGCAAATCGTGAGTTTACCCTTGGTTCATTCCTGCCGCGTTCAATGTCGCTTCTCAGTATTCCTTTCTCTGTCGTCTTGCCTTTGTGTCTCTGGGCGACGTTGCGTCACTTAAAGCCCAAATCTCTCGGTCGCAAGCGCATTTGTCAACATCGGATCCCCGCGGAAGCTAGGGACCGACGTCATTCTACTCTGGGATCGACCTCATGATATCGATAATTCAATACTAACCATGATTATGTCCATTCAGACAGTCCAAGCTCTCGCAAGATCAGCTCCTCGAGCTCCAAAAGTCGACTCACTTCGACAAGAAGGAATTGCAGCAATGGTACAAGGGTCAGTTTTTTTTGCCGCAGCCTCCCACCTCGTTTGCACTGCCCGCATACAATAGCGTCAACAAGACTGGATCAAACATGGTTGCCTAACATCGGTTCTAGGCTTCCTCAAGGACTGCCCGTCGGGTACTCTCACCAAGGAGGAGTTCCAGAAGATCTACCGTCAATTCTTCCCCTTTGGAGACCCGAGCTCATTCGCAGATTATGTATTCAACGTATTCGACAGCGACAAGTCCGGCACCATCGACTTTAAGGAATTCATCTGCGCCCTGAGCGTTACCAGCAGAGGCAAGATGGAGGATAAACTGGACTGGGCCTTCCAGCTATACGACATTGATGGCGATGGCAAGATCAGCTATGACGAGATGCTCAAGATTGTCGAGGCTATCTACAAGATGGTGAGTGCCGACTTGCTGTTTCACAGCAGCGATTCTTGGTGTCCTTGGAGAGTCACTGACTTTGCCTAGGTCGGCTCTATGGTTAAGTTGCCCGAAGACGAAGATACCCCCGAGAAGCGAGTAAAGAAGATCTTCCGCATGATGGACAAGGACGAGAACGGCTGCCTAGACATGGAAGAGTTCAAGGAGGGCAGCAAACGGGATGAGACCATTGTCTCAGCACTATCCCTCTATGATGGATTGGTGTAGAAGGAAATGAGCTGTTTGACTGGCGACACGGTTAGAGCATGAGCTTGCATTGCAGGAGGGGGGAGGGGAGAAACAGCACGGATGAAAAGAAAGACTGGTTGGTGCCGCGCCTGGCCGGGAGCGTGAGGAGCTTTTGTCTTTTTGCTTTCCTTGTTTGCCCCTTAGCTAAGGGCATAGCCTCTTGTTTTTTTTCGAGGGCCTTGGAGAAGTCTATGATTATGGAATAAACCGTTGTGCTATTGTTTTTGGAAAGGGCAAGTTTGCAGCTGTTGTCATTGTGAGCGTGCCTTGAGGGAGACATGAGTGCCTAGAACAGGACCGACCAAGAAGTTCTCATTCTACCTTGACTTGGACTGGACCGTCACTTATCTATCTATTAGGTATTATCATCTGCTGTACATCCAATGCCGTCGAGTGGTGGGCCAAGATGCTGAGTGAGGAAGAGTAAAGTAAAAGGGCCGGGTTGATGTCTCGCCTGAAATCAGCAGCTTTAAGATGGATGGCTCACGGCTGAACTTGGCATACCCAGGTCTATCTATAATTTGTCTAATTATTCATATACACACATATACAGTCCGTCCGTGTTTATTGTTTTCTTCCTTGGGTGCGTTTTATGCACATACCTATCATAGATACCCGAAAAAGCGGATCCACTTACACTCGCTCCCACACTTGGTCAAGTCACCCTTGATCTCTTTCACATCACCTCTCATCAAACCACCATGTGCTGCTCATCTCGTCACTATTTTCCACAGGCCGAGACTGTAAAAAGTATAAAAAAAAAATGGAGTCTCTCAGCGATATGCTATCACATCTAGAGCCGGAAATCGAAGACGCAGAGGAAGGCAAGTTTTCATCCTTCATCCTTCGTCCCCCAGACTCAACTTACCAAGACGAGTGGAATAGAAACATTCCTTCTCTACGCTCGGCCCATTCCCTCTCTTAACCTCGGTTTCATCGACCCGAGTGCTTCCTCGGTCGACGTATCAGTCGCAGGTCGAGACTACACCATCCACCAATCTCCCACTGTCCTCTCATCCACACGATCAGGCGGCACAACGGGTGCCGGTACACTCTCTTCCCAAACCTAGTACCGCTGAAACTCACTCATCTTGTATACAGTCCTCTGGAGAATAGCACCCAGCTTCGCCTCCTGGCTCTCCTCGCCTTGTAATCCCATCCTCTCCACCTCCATCTCCAGCAACGCTTCAATCCTCGAGCTCGGTTGCGGTATATCCCCCCTGAGCGCCCTGGCCCTGGGTCCTCGCGTAGCTCGCTACGTCCTCACAGATCAGCCCTATGTCCAGCGTCTTGTCCAGCGCAATCTCGACGAGAATCTCCCTGCCGCCTTTAGCTCTGGCCGCGGTAAGAAGAAGAAGAAGAAGCGCGAGGCTCAGCCCAACATCCACTTCACGACGCTGGACTGGGAGACGGACGAGGTCACGACTTCTCTCACCGGCTCCGACGAGGCTCGTAGCTTTGACGCTGTTGTTGCGTGCGATTGCGTGTACAACTACGCTCTGGTGGAGCCCTTTGTTCAGACTTGTGTAGACGCATGTCGTTTACGAGTCTCTGATCCCGCATTTGCGGACACCGATGAGCGACGGCCGTGTATCTGTGTTATTGGCCAGCAGCTCCGGAGCGACCATGTCTTTGAGTCGTGGCTCAGGACGTTCTCGGCCTCGTTCCATGTCTGGAGAGCTCCCGATGATGCATTACCCCAAGAATTACAGTCTACGGCGGGGTTTGTCGTGCATGTTGGTGTTCTCCGAGACGGCGAGAACGAAAGGAGGTAACTCGACTTGCATGATGTGATCCTGTGAAGGACACTCCACGAATGGTAAAGGTAGATCACTTTGATTTTTTGCAACGCACATCTACATTGTATAGCGCGAAAAAAGCGTCTCGGCTTCAATTTTCAACTAGAATCAACACTAGGCGTGTTGATTTGTAAACTTGGAATATCGACCGGCCTCATTTGTACCCGGAATTTGGTACTTTTTTATCCATTCAGGTGGACATGACCAGTAGTCCCCCCCCCCCTTTTTTTTTTGATAACCGACTCAAAATTCGAAACAATAAATCCAAATGCTAATCATCATATGCCGGTATCCCAAATCCACTTCGCCGTAAACCCATTTAGATAAATTACCTATTCAGTCCTCATGTTCATAACTCGGTCTACCACTCGAGGGGCTCCGTCTTCTCCTCACCACGATTTGTCTTGGGAACGGGCACAGCCTTGACAGCCAGCTTGCCGCCCTGTCCAGGACGTTTCATGTAGCCTGTTCCATCGAGCCATGGTGTGTTCTGGGTCATACGTCGCTCAAAGTCGGCAATCTTGTCCCCCTGCTGCATGGTCAGGCCAATGTCGTCAAGGCCATTGATTAAGCAGTGCTTGCGGAACTCTTCAACGTCAAAGGAGCAGATGGTTTCGCCATCAGCGTTCTTGATGACCTGGTTGGGCAGGTCAACCTCAATATCACGGCCGGCACGAGCCTCGGCTGCGATTGTGTCTAGGTTGTTCTTGTCTTCGATCCTTATGGGCAGCATGCCGTTCTTGAACGTGTTGTTGAAGAAGATATCGGCATAGGATGGAGCGATAATACACTTGATGCCAAAGTCGAGGAGAGACCAGGGAGCGTGCTCTCGAGAGCTGCCGCAACCAAAGTTGGGTCCGGTGACAACCAGAATCTTGGATTTTCGGAAAGGCTCCTGGTTCAGGACGAATTCGGGGTTCTCGGATCCATCCTCCTTATATCGAAGCTCGTAGAAAAGAGCACTACCAAGACCCGTTCGCTTGATGGTCTTGAGGAACTGCTTGGGGATGATAGCGTCGGTGTCAACGTTGGATCGATCCAGGACACCGGCAGTACCCTTCCAGTTGGTGAACTTGGGCAGACCAGCCGTGGCAGAGCCCCCAGTGCTTGCCAGAGTGTTGGTGTGAGGCTCAGAGTCCTGAGGCTGATCACCAATCAGGTCTCGCTCCTCAGAGTCATACTTGGTTCGCTCATCGACATGGGGCTCCTCGGCAGGAAGCTCACGGGATTTGAAGGTTGGCTCGTTCTTGAAGTGGCTGAGGTTGCGGATATCAGTAAACTTACCGGCGAGAGCGGCAGCAGCAGCCATGACAGGAGACATGAGGTGGGTTCGGCCCAGAGCACCCTGCCGACCCTCGAAGTTTCGGTTGGATGTACTAGCACATCGTTCCTTGGGGGCCAGAATATCGGGGTTCATGCCCAGGCACATGCTGCAGCCAGCCTCTCGCCACTCAAAGCCGGCATCAAGAAAGATCTGGTCGAGACCCTCCTCTTCGGCCTGCGCCTTGACAAGACCAGATCCAGGGACAATTAAGGCGCGCTTGACGTTCGCAGCAACCTTCTGGCCCTTGGCAACGTTGGCAGCAGCACGAAGATCCTCAATCCGAGCGTTGGTGCATGAGCCGATAAAGACCTTGTCGACAGGAATATCCTGCATAGGGGTTCCGGGAGTCAAGCCCATGTACTCAATCATCCGGCGGCCGGCGGCCCTCTTGTTCTCGTCGCTGAAGGTCTCGGGGTCAGGGACACAGCCGGTGATGGGGACGACATCCTCAGGGCTAGTTCCCCAGGTAAGGGTGGGAATAATGTCCTTGGCATCGATAAAGACGTCGATATCGTACTTGGCGCCAGGATCAGATCGGAGACCCTTCCAGTATTCCACGGCCTTGTTCCAGGTATCGGAGCCATACTTGGGAGCCAGGGGACGGCCTTTGAGGTACTCAAAGGTGATGTCGTCAGGGGCAATCATACCGGCGCGGGCACCGCCCTCGATGGACATGTTGCAGACGGACATACGGGCCTCCATGGTCATGTTACGGATGACAGAGCCAGTAAACTCAATAACAGCACCGGTACCTCCAGCAGTACCGATCTTGCCGATAGCGTAGAGGATGACATCCTTGGAGTTGACACCAGGGGCCAGCTCACCATCGATCTCTATTCTCATGTTCTTACTGCGCTTTGAGATGAGGCACTGGGTGGCCAGGACATGCTCGACCTCACTGGTACCGATACCAAAAGCCAGGGCACCAAAAGCGCCATGTGTGGAGGTGTGGCTGTCACCGCATACGACGGTGGTTCCGGGGAGGGTGAAACCTTGCTCAGGGCCGATAATATGGACGATACCCTGTCGCTTGTCGCCCAAACCAAAGTATGTGATGCCGAATTTCTTGACATTCTCCTCAAGGGTGACACACTGCGTTCGCGAGTCGTCTTCCTCTATGAAGGAAGCAATATCCTTGAGAGTTTTGCGGGAAGTGGTAGGGATGTTCTGAAGGTCCGAGGTTAGTGTGGTTTCTTGGTAGGCATGGTGAGAATTTGGCGGAGCGTACGTGATCAGTGGTAGCCAGGGTGCAGTCTGGTCTTCGTACTTTTCGGCCAGCATTCGCCAGGCCTTCAAAAGCTTGCTGTTAGGGGTGATGGTTAGCGGATGTCACCGCGTCAATGTCGATCTTTTTGGTGTGGTGGTGGAACTTACTGGTGATGTCACCTCGTGGATCAGGTGTCGGTCTTTGACCAAACTCTGTCAGACCCAACGCTCAGAGATTCAATTGAAAAGAATGGAACATACCGATGTAGAGGAGAAGTGTGCCATCGAGCTTCTCGTCGACAATGTGTGCCGACAGGACCTTGTCGTAAAGGGTCTGAGGATTACCCACGGGAGCAGGCATTGTGGCAATTGAGAGCGAGGTGCGTGGGAGCTGTTTGAGAGTATTGAGAGGAAGAAAAGTACAACGCGTTGCAAGAATGCGGTGGGGCGGGGATATATATATATATATTGCTGGAAGAGAGGCAAGTTAAGGAGGCAACTGTAGTGGAAGGAAGAGAGGAAGGAGTCCCAAACGGCTGGCTGCGTTAAAGGGGAAGGGAGGCGAGCAACAACCAAACCGCCAGCTAAATTGAGAGAAAGGGAAACCAGTATCTATGAAATCGATAAAGAAGAGTCAAAGGAAAGGGGAGGGAGAAAAACGATGTCCTGCCGCTGGGTTTATCAACAAATTTCAATTGTGCTTCATACAGTAGAATGGCCTCGAGGCCGCCGATGATCGGAGGGTTCCCGCTGTGCGGCCGTCGAAGTAAGCAATTGAAGCACCTCTAGAGGCCAGCTCCGACGCCAGCGCGGGGTATCCCCACAGCCTGCATCTACACTGATTGCTAAATAAGACCCTGCCATTGGCTGTATGCTCCGATCATTCCGGCCGATCGCCACTTTTCCAACCTCCGATGCCAAAAATGTCCAAGAGCTTGGCTTTGAATTTGCCCTTTTCTTAAACTCCACGGCCCTATCCTGGTCGAATTACGACATCAATTATTAGGAAAGTTTTTTTTTGTTATGTTATGTTGCGTTGCGTTGCGTTGCTTATGCCGAATCTACCGTCAAGTTACTGTACATACACAATCATTTTCGTCGACCCTATGCAGCAGTTTGCTCAGTGCTATTTTTATTTTCTTTTTTCTTTTTTCTT
>JABFAK010000025.1:0-48172 GCA_013266265.1 Fusarium sp. NRRL 66182 | reverse complement strand
GTCGTCTGCTTGACCGTCGTCCGCTTGACCGTCGTCCGCTTGGCCATTGTCCGCTTGACCATCACTGCTCTTGTTGTCATCGTCTACCACAGCGTTTTCTAGTTCATAGTCTGGGTCAGACGGCATGACCTGGGTAGAAGGATGGGGCTCTTGTCCCCGAAAAAGTCGGAGTTCACGCTCTCGGTCGTCCAGCCTAGGGTAATGCTCTGGTCCATACCTAATCATTGGATCATCCCAGTATTCTCCAAAGGCAGCAGCGATCCTCTTCACCACGATGCTGCGAGGCCAGATCGCCTGGATGATGAGGAGGTTGGGGTAGTACAAGTTTTCTGGTGCATGAACGCTGCCATGGCCTCTGATCTTCTGGTAGATAGGATGCCGACTCGGGTGTTTGTAGACTTTGTTCAACTTGGAACGTCTCAAGTACAGCTTGGTTTCCTTGGCAGCCTCTGGGTGCATGCGAGGCTCGGCCATTCTGAAAGCCGCCATGACTCGTAGAAAGACATTCTTTGGTTTTAGTTCTTCCTCGTCAGTTTCAGCTCCAGCTCCAGGTTCCGCTTTGACAGACTCGGTAGCATTGGCATTGACTGGCGTGTCTTCGGAGTCCATGTTGAGTGCAAGACGGGTCAACACGAAGGCGCCAAAATTGTATCAAGAGCCGTTAGCAGAGGGTTCTAGAGCAGTTTTTGTAGACAAAAGTTTCAATTCGACGCTGCAGAGCGATTGGCCAGTGTCCAAGCAGTGTCTGGTCTCTCAGTGTCGGTCGCAAGGGGTCAATGGTCGAACTCGATATTAATGATGCGTCCTTCGCACTTGATTCGATGATGGTTGTTCAAGCTCGTCCTCAAGAGATGTATATCAAGACTCGGGAGATAATCGTGGCACGCAGAAAGCCCCTGGACTGAAAGAAGCGTCAGCAAATATCCAATACAAGAAACGATGAGTATGACATTATACCAAACTACTTTGGTGTCGCAATTGCTACTGACACGTAAAAGGATGAAAATAGCGCCGAGAAGTAGCTGTTGGATAGGTGATGATGAGAAGAAAAGAAGAAAGGATGGGAGGGAGAGAGGAGGAGGAGGATGATAGGTTTGAGTACTATCAGATTGAATGGGCCAGTGATTCAGAGCGCACTGAGAACTTGCGGCCTGTAGCAGTGCAACTCTGGTTGATTTCTGAGCTGGCCTTGATCATACCTCCTATATTAGTGGTATTTGCGAGCCATTCCAACAGACCCTCATCTAGAACTGAGCAATTTATCTGATAGCATCCCGATGATATAGGTCTATGCCACACGGCTCTGAACAGTGAAGCTGTACTCGGGCACAAATCCATCTGTTCCCGAGACTGAATTTCACGTCGGACGGCAAGTAAACAAGGTCGGATGACGAGAAGACGGTAAACAAACAAGATCAAGGTTAGACAAGAGACAAAGAAATCAGGTGGATGAAGAAGCGCGGATACACACATGTAAACAACCACTCTCATGGTGTTTTTGATGCGTTGATTGCAAAGATAGAGAACGATAATAAGCCAAGTAAGTGAGATGCTTTCAAGGAGATGGTTGAGAAGAAGAGGATGTGGCACTGCTAGAGCGGACAATAATCCTAGATAGTAATCATGAATCCCTTCGTTTCACTTCCCAGTATCGCTGGCACGGATGAATACCACATATATCCATCAATCAACAGCAAACTGGCTGGCTGGCTGGCTGGCTACACGAGTTGATAACAAGACAACAATGCTTCTCTAGATATGTGGTTGTAAATGCGATATAGTATATCAAACGCCTTGCCAACACCAGCAGATAAACTCCACATGCCATGAATTAGAACAAAACTCTCCCGTACACACACGCGCTTTTACTTTTATAGCCACGTCTTACTCGTGCTCAGCCTCTTGTAGCTGCTCACTCTTGGCTCTCCGTATTCCCTCGCCGTGGTCAGCCCCTCGGCCGTCTCCTTTCCAGTCGACGTATCCTGGAAGAAATAATGGTTCGCGCTCGGCGCAAACGCAACCTTCCACGGGACGTTGAGATGCCTCTTCTCGGGCCCTCCGCCACAGCTCCCATGGAGTCCAACGCTGGGGGGGCTGTTGACAGCCAGCGCAAACAAGTTCTGCGGCTCGGTGAAGTCGGTTACCAGGCCGGAGCGCAGGATGAAGTAGCACAGACAGAACAGGTTGATGGCAAAGACGAGCACGAGGATGACGTAAAAGATGTTCTGCCAGCCCTGCGTGTGCCCAGACGTATATTCTTGCGTGATGAGCGTGGCGTTGAATGTTTCCTTGAATCCTGGTCCCTCTGCGACCCTGTTTCCGGGCGCCTCCTCGGGCGTGTAGTTCCAGTAGTGGACAAAGGGCGTGTCGATGGCGCTGATCATGATGAGAGAGCTCGAGTAAACCGCCAGGGCCTCGGCCATGGAAGGGAGGCTGGGGGGCAGTCGGGGTGAATGGAGGGCGAGCTGTGTGAGGATGCGGGCGTTGGAGGCGTTGTTGTTGACGGCACCGCCGTTGAGATCCATGGACAATCGCCATTGATCAGCGAGCCACTATTTACTTGTCAGTCTTTACGCGACACAATAACAGAGACGAGCTGGACATACCCTCCAGTCCAGAGAAGGGGGAGACCAGCCCTGGTCAGCTGGGAACGATCGACGGTACGCGACTTCGTCATCGTCGTCCTCGCAATGGGCCCTCAACTCAGCGCCGGCTGTGCCAGAGATGTCGAAGTGGGTTGAGCAGTTGGGAGATGTCCAGGAGCGCAGCTGGCAGAGGGTGTAGTTGCTGGTCTCATGCGACTTTCCAAGGGTGTAGATAGAATCGGACCCGTGCACGGTGGCGTTTGTGAGCAGGTTGAAGTCGAAGGGGTACTGCGGCGCGTTAGCTGAAAGCATGGCAAGCAATGAGAGTGTCCTACCATCTGAAAGACCGGGGGCCGACGCTCGTACTCGGGTCCCCATCTAAAGATGTCGTCGACGACGGTCCGGTTGAGATAATAAGGGTCTTCATTCCTGCGCAGGGGCTGAGGTATCTCGCCCGTCCAACCTGCCCACCCCTTGGTCTGCCCAGGAATATCGGTACCGTTGACCTTTGCGTTCGGCCACTCGGTGTAGACGAGCGGCGCAAGATCCCTCTTGCTCACGTCAACACACATGACATTGACAGACGGCGAGACGACCCCGGCCCGGATGGAGTACTCTCCCACACCAGCCAGATCGTCAGGCTGGAGGATCTCGTTGTCCTCGAGGGTGGCGGCGGCGTAGAGGCCAGGATGGGGAAGGGCCAGGGTGACATTATTAATGATGCGCCCCGTCTCCTCGTACTGCGCAGCGACGTCGCTGTGTTCTGTCTCGATCCAGGAGGAGTACATGGTGGTGTTGTCGAAGAGGAGGGTAGTGCCGCCTGGTCGCTGCTTCAGATCAGCAGGCATCTCGGTTCCGTTGCTGCTGATGCTGGTCCACAGGGTCATGTAGTTTAGGAGATTTCGATACGACTGCCCCGAGAACTGGACATTCATGCAGGATTCGGCGGCGTGGATATCGTCATCAAGGTCGAAGAGATAGGCGCAGTCGGACGAGACGTACTGCGCGTTGGCGTACGAGGAGCGCACGTATCCCGACAATTCCCTGCTGTCCCAGCTACCATACTTGAGCTTGGGCGCGACCATTGCATCCGAGGCGGTGGTGTAAAAGGAGGCAGCAAAAGTAGCCGTCAGGGACAGCATGCCGAGAAGCGTCAGCGAGGACGAGGGCAGCGTCTCAAAGTGGGTGATGAGCGATCCAGGCTGGATAACCCAGTTGCGCATCGTCATCTCGGCCAGCGTCATGCCCTGCGACTTGCGGATGAATGCTCTTCGGGTGAGAACCTGACCGAGGAAGGAGATGAAGACGGTAACAAACGACATCTCGATCGTCTTTGCCAGGAGGGCACAAACTGTCGTCGCGGTGGAGGGTGTGAGGCCGCCTCCCGAGGCAATCTTGTAGCCCCATCGAGGCTGGATGATAGCCACGACGAGCCAGAGGCCACTGCCGACGGTAGAGTAGAGCGAGAGGATGTAGATGGTGATGGAGAGCCAGCTTGATCTGGGCTGGTGAATATCTCGGTCCGATGAGCAGCCCTTTGGAGGCTCAGCTACTACCTGTGAGCTCAAGAGCACCAGCATTGACAGGGCGACATGGCTTACCAAACTTTTTATAAAACATGTCATCGTCAAAGTCATCATCCACTGCATCTCCTCTCGGTTCCACAATCTTGGGTATCGCTGGGCCGTCGCGACTCGACGACGACGAGGGAACCTCAGGCTCGTGCGTCTTGGCCATCTCCTTGGTCCTGTCGGCCTCTCCAGGAAGATCCGTCTTGGAGTTCCTAGCCGAGCGAGGCATGGACGGTGCCCAAATCTCAGAGTATGGCTCTGGGGTTCCTTGCGAACTGGCTGTCCGCGGGGCGTCTGCAGTAAAAGAGCCCTCTGGAGGATACCTCGGCGACGAATGGGCCGAGCCTCCAAGCAGGTTGTGGAAGGAATGCGGTGTCTCAG
This sequence comes from Fusarium sp. NRRL 66182, assembly GCA_013266265.1. NCBI lineage: Eukaryota > Fungi > Ascomycota > Sordariomycetes > Hypocreales > Nectriaceae > Fusarium > Fusarium sp. NRRL 66182. The sequence goes on along the minus strand of JABFAK010000025.1, from coordinate 43,635 downwards.
GCGGACTCATCCTGGACTGGTGAGTCGGATCCGGAGACAGAGATGATGACCCCATTGAGATGCCGAGTCCGGAAGCGTACGCGGGATCGGACTTGTCGAGGTCGGCCATTTCATGTGTTCCTTCAGCCGGCATGAGCTGTGTATAACCACCGTTGCTGCCAAAGAGACTTGTCGAGGGCCCAGGAGAGAGATGAGAGAAGTCGTCCGGGTCACCAGAGGGAGAGGAAGTGAGAGGCCTTGAATGGTCGGCCATGACAACTTGGAGGGACGTGTTTTCCTTTTGTTCAACACATGCGAGGACAAATTTGATGCTGATGCTGATGCTGGTGCTGGGGGGACTAGATGGGACCCATGCTATGTACGAAGGATCCGAGAACGCAGGGATCGCGACGCTAATGTGGGTGGCGCAAGCAACTTTTGCTGAAAGGATTCAGAGGGGAATAAGACGACAAAGGTCGGTCAAGAAGATGTCGTGAAAGAACAAGATTCGAACGTGCGCGGTAGAGCTCAAGGATGGCCATTGCGCGAAGCAGAGTCTGGGGCCGATATTGTACTGAAACTCGCTCGCGCGACCAACAGCAGCAGCGACAGAATGGAAATGATGGGCCCAGTTTATGTACCAGGATATCCCCAGTGTGCGTGCATGCATAGGTGTAAGGCTGAGTGAGTTGGGAGGTGGATAGAATAGAAAGGAGGCTGACTGACTGTCGACAGAGCCAACAAGGACATGAGCTGAGGAGAAGATGATATTCCTTGTAGGAAACTTGGTAGAGGTAAAAATAGGTTCATGGCCAACTTCTCTTGCTTGGATCACCAACTGAGATGCAGAGTGAAGCACAGCTGTTTGTTTGTTTGTCTGCTTGCTGTTGATCCTTTAGAACTGCTAGCGTAGATGGCTTCAACCCTTGCAGATGTTGGTTGGACGTTGGGCCATGCCAACTGCCAAGCAACTCTCCGACGTTTCACCATGTTGCATGTAGTTACAACGGTAGTAGACGCTGGAACCGACAGATTAGTTTTGACAGGTCTTGCTTGCCATGGCAGACCAGCACACGTATAACCCGAGAAGCAGCTCATGATACTGAGATGGGTAGACAGACACTCTAGAGCTATTGTAGACCAAGGCTGTGTACCCCTGCACTTTGCCTCTCATTCCCTAGCTTATGGATCACTGCTGACAGCTCCACCTTTGGTCCTTTGGTATGTATCCATGCTCTAATGGAACCTCGCGATCCTGTCAGCAGATGGATGGAAGGGCAGAAGGGCAAGGGTGATTGATTAGCCCATCTCCCGAAATATAGACGGCAGCTACAGATGTATACTTGCAAGAGCTCAAGTAGAGAATGGACGGTGCTAATTATCGAGTTCCGCCCCCAGCTCTACCTTACCTTACCTGGTCTGATGGTGGCTCAGACGCTGATCTCACTGCCAGTCAAGCATGCATGCATGTACATACATACAGTATTCTCATGATGGCTTATATGCAAAAGGAGGAATTAGCCCAAATACTAAAGAGTAGTATTCAAACCGGTCAGATGCTTCTACTGCAAGGTCGGTAGCTCGTCCACATCATGATGAAGAGCAGGACTCTCCTCAGTACTGATCCCAGCTCGTCAACAAGTCTCTCTCTCTCCCTGCAACGTACAGCATCAGCCACGTCGTCGCTTATCTCAAGACCACGGCGTTGAGCCGCAACGCATGCAACGGAATGGCTTGAGCCACGTCCAATCCCCATGGGCGAATGACTCTATCAGCAGCGTCAACACCGTAGATACATGGTCCAATCGATCATTCCATTCGCTGACCCAAAGCCAAAGCTCATTCATGCACTCACTCACAACACATCAAAAGAGCGAAGTGGCCGTTCTTCGTCTCGAATCCCCCTTGATAAACCGAACCTTGTCCCTCGCATCACCTACAAGCGTAGCATCTTTAGCGCTGTCGTCCACATCCAGCACCTTTGTGCTACACTTCTTCTCCACGTCTACCTCTTCGTTGTTGCCAAAGGGAATCGGTCGGATCACCTTGAGGTTGATGTCGCCGTCTTCCTCGCCCTCTCCCAGGCCCTTGTGGAATACACGCAATCCGGCGACTACAACGGCGTTCCAGGGGTCCTTTTCATTATCCGAGTCGGAATCGGAATCGGAGTCGGACGAGTTTGAGTCCGAGTCGGAGGAAACCTCGCCGGGGTAGTTGTCTACGTGAATCCAGATCTCTCGGTCGGCGAGCTCGGGGAGGGAACCAACACTTGAGACGTCGTCGTCGTCGTCGTCGCTCTCTTCGCTCTCGTCGTCGCTGCTAGCATGGCTTTCTTCGCCAGCTGCTGCAGCTTCTCCATCGTTGCTCTCGGTCTTGGCCTCTGACGTCTCCTCTTCGGTAGCCTCCTTTTCGTCAGGCTTCTTCTCGGTAGAGTCCTCGTCCGCGGTAGACTCGGGCGTGAGAGGCTCCTCTGGTTTAGACTCGGGCTTTGCCTCTTCAGGAGCATCCGTCTCTTCTACTCCGCCGGCTGGCTTTTCCTCGCCCTTGTCATCAGTCTTTGCAGTCTCAAGCCGGGCCTGAGCCTGGGCCTCGGCGGCAGCAGCAGCCTTTGCAGCCCTCTCCGCCTTGCGCGCCTCCTTTCTCGCCTTCTTCTCAGCTTCCTTGAGTTTGAGCTTCTCCTTCTTCTTTAACCGCCTTCTCTCGCTTCTCTGGAACTCCTGGACATCCAGGTAATGCCTCTCCTCCCGCGCCTTGAGAATCTTGGCCTTGATCTTGTCCTTCTTCTTCTGCTCGAGCTTCTCCTCGTGCTCCTTGCGCGCGACCTTTTCTTCCGGCGTCTCCACGAAGCGACCCTTGCAGTGGCCTAGGTCGTAGGCGAGGCCGATACGGAGAAGCTTCTCACGGCGTGTCTTGGCATTCTCCTTGATGACCTTTTCAATGGGCAGGATATCCTGACCGCGCGTGGCGTTGATCTTGACGCGGATCTCGTAGTCGCCGGCCTCGAGCTCAAGCTCAACGTTGACAGAGCGTGTCATTCTGTACGGTGTCTGGCTGCGCACAACGTAGTCAGAGTGGCCAGCCTTGTGCAGGCGGAAGCCCAGCTCGAACCGATACTGGCCTTCCAGACCTCGGAAATAGCGGTCGTCAAGCTGAGCCAGGACAAGCACAACGGGGCCCGACTTGGAGATGGTGAAGGAAAAGTGAGTGTCATGATAGTCCAGAGCCCAGGGGACGGAGAGCGTAGTCCAGACCTGGCTGATCCGCCAGTCGGGGGTGAAGAGTCGGGTTCTCTCAAAGGCCTGATACTTTCGCAAAAGGTCTTGGTACGAGATCCAAAAGTCGCCATCGTCTCCAAAGCGATGATTGAGCTTCTGGAGCCATTCGGCAGTCCACTCTTTGGAACCGTCACCTAGGACATTGATCAGCACTTGTGTAGGTAGTAGATAGGGACCGTTTCACGTACTCCATGGACCCTTCCATTCACCCTTGCCCCAAGGGTTTTTGAGCTTGAGAAGACGCTTTCCGTCAATCTCAACCGCCTTTTGGATAGAATAGGCGTGGAGCTCTACAATTCCCTTGCGCTCACCCCAGCCAGAGCCCCAGATGCCGGTGCTGCAGCCAAAGAGGAACTCTTTATTGACCTTGAGGAGTTCTTCATTCCAGAAATACTCCTATAGAATCATTAGCTTCTGTGAGGCTCGAGTACTGACTGTGGGAAACATACCCTATCTAGGATATCTGTTGTGAGAAGCTCCGAGGTGACGCCTCCAGTGAGATCCTCAATGCCCTCGCCTCCGAAGCCGCCCTCAATGGCACCGTAGTCTCCGTGCGCCTTGGCATAGCACTTCTCTAGCAGGGGGAGCCAGGTCTCCTGAGGGTGCTGGCATTGGGCAAAGTAGAGAGAGCCGCTGTTGGACTGGAAGATGCGGCGGTACGCCTCCTCTGGGTCGACACGCTCAATGTCGTCGAAGAGGATCCGGTCAAGATAGCCCTCATCGTAGTCAGGCTTGGTGAGGTAAAGCTGAGATGCTGTCAGTGCATGCGCCATCAGCGACAATCCAAGGGACGTACGAAATCGTCAACAATCTCCGAGATCCATTCACCATCGCGGTAAAAGACAAAGCCGTACACGCCAACAGCCTGATCGTGGGCAACACAGAGCTTCTCAATCAGGCCCGGCTTTTCGCTCAGCGTACACAGAGCAGCCATGAGCCAGCAGTCTCCATCACGGCCCTGTCTCACGTCATTGGCAGTGGGACCATCGATGTAGAAGCACGGCTTGTCAAAGATGTCGCCCACGCGCTTGACGCTCTGGGGTGTTAGATCACCGCCAGGGAAACTGTCCTCTGCGTTGGACAAGGAGCGAAGACAGTCGTTGCGGTACAGCTTGAGGTCCGTCTCGATATCAAAGTGAGGGTCGCGGTACTTTTTGTTGATCCGACGACATTCTTTGACGATCTTTTCGACCTTGGCACGGCATGTTGCTGCGGCGTCTTCATAAGAGGCCTGGGTGGTTGTGGTTGTGACTTGATTGCCTCGCTTGGCAGCAAACTCGATGTAGGTGTTGGAAGGGATCACAGTAGTGGCTAGCCCTTGTCAGTCACGGAATCTCCTCGTCGGTGAATTCTATAAGCAGCAGACCTTTTCCGGGGTTCTTTGTCGTGAACTTGTTCCAGAACCTGTCAATGACCTGCTGGGGAGTCACTTTTGATCGATCTCCCAGGTCAGAGACGTCGCTAGCGATTCCGGCAAACGACCTGCTGGGGGACGAGGAACGCGAAGACGAAGACATCTTGTCTGACTGAAAGCTCGTGCGAGGTTTCTCTCTCTCTGTACAGAGACGTTTCTCTGCTCGTTGATTGCTGCAGCACAACACAGTCCCAGCTCACTCGAGAACTATGACAGGATACAGAGGAAGAAACAAGTCACGATAGGGAGACTGATTTATATTCATACTCTATCGTCAAAGGACTAAGCGCTTGACATGCATGGCTTGCAGAGAAGCGAGAGGCGACGTCCTTCAGCTTTCAGCCCGTCAGCATCCTTGGCGCCAGCTCAGCAACTAACTCACACCCATTCCTATGCATCAATATAGGGGAATCACTGACAAGATGCGACATGGACGTCGTTTCACCAAAGCATGTAAGCAAACACCCGGTCTTCCAAGAAGAATATCACCATATCAGGACCTATCCTGCATATATAGTATAGCCCCCAACGACAAGCGAGCTTGGCCCCCCAAAAAGTCCCTCTCGCCTCTCCAAAGGCCCTCGCTGCACGGCCCGGGACCCCTGTAGCCTGTCAGCATACCAATACTTTTAACGGCTGTAGGGCTGGTTTTACGTGACGGGAGGAGGAGGCATGTAGTGGAGATGAACCCAGACTGATTGATCATGTTTGAGGTCCTAGTCTGCTGCGGCTGAGGATGCATGGACGGACATGGAGACTACGAACGGCAGGTCTCTCAGGCGATGGATGATGAACCAACCAGTATGAGGAACCCTTCTGCCTATTCGCTATGGAAGCTACAGTATCTAGCTTTGCCAATATTGCCAGTCCATATCCGATAGTCTATGCTTGTGCACCAACGTACGTGCATGCAAAACACCCACATGGCTGGAGCCCTTCTGACAATATTGTTATGGAATGTAAAGGCATTGGTTAGCTGAGCCTTGGAATAGGAATACTATGAGGCCAGTACTAAACTGACCAGGATATCTATCTACCAGTATTGACCTGGACGAATGATCTTGTACTAGGTCAAACTAGTTATCCTTTATTTACAAGCCCGCCAAATATATATATATATATATATATAGGACATCTGAGACCTGTACGTCATTGAGGCAATATTGTTCAACGAGGCTGTAAAGTCTGCCCTACGGCGATCGGGCACACAGCCTGATTCCCAGCTGAGAATTATAAACCCTCCCCATACGCCTCAAGAAACGACGCTCGTCACGCCCGTTGCCTATTCCAAAACTCGCCTCCTCTCATGGATCCTCTCAGCATCGCCAGCGGCGTAGCTGGTCTCTTGACAGTCTCGGCGGCCGTCATCAAGATCCTCGACACAGCAAAGTTGGACATGAAGAATGCGCCAAGAACCATCTTCTGGGCACACGCCGAGGTCCAGGATATCAACGTCGCCATCAAGAGACTCAAGACGTTGATCGACACTCCCGATCTCGTGCCAAAGTCGGCCAGAATGTCGGTCGGCTTCCATGATGCGACTGTCACGATACGAGAACTGATCGCCTCGTGCGACAGACTCGTTGGTGCTCTCGACCCCCTGGATCGTTTCCAAACGTCCAGCGTCACCAAGTGGGATGCGGTCAGATGGCTTCGCGTGCAGGATGATGTTGTGAAGTATGTTCGACAGCTGCAGTCTCACAAGCTCTCCATCACCCTCATCTTGAACATCCTGCAATGGTAAAGCCTGCATAGCTCCAAGCTATCCCGAGTACTGACATCAGAACAGCGAGTCAGACATTGTAGTTGTCGAATCTCAACGCGAACTTGACAAGAAGATCGAGGCTGTCCTGAGCGGCAACGAACTAACTCAGAAACGACTTGGAGACCTGGAAAACATGCTCAACAAGTTCATGTCCGAAAATGCCACCTTGATCCCCTCTAGCAGATCGTCCATGGTTCCGAGCCTGAATCGATGGAGAGAAGAAGGACAGGATAACACCACAGACGCCTCATCAACAGTCGCGTCGCAGACAGGCTACGACAACGACGTCTCGCACGCCTTCTACTCAGAACGGGCATCGAGCTTCCCGAGAATGAGTGTACCAAACATCTCTCAGACGCCGCAGCCACCAAAGCTGAAGCGCTCAACGTCAACAGAGAGCTCGGCAACCGCCGGCAAAACACCCCTGGGACATGGTGGTTTCGAGGCGGCTCTCCAAGAAACTGGAGTCTACAGGCGCGTCCACAACTCATCAGACGCATTCTCGATATGCTCTACCGGTCGCCAATCCATGGCAGGCTCGATCATGACTAGCTTCAGTCTCGACAGGGCTTCCGTTCTCCAAGTTGTTCCCATCATGATGAGATCAGAGCTCCAGCATCCTGGATACTATGCGCACATGAGCAGCAACCAGCGCTTGTCCAGAGACCTCATGAGAGCCCTCACCACACGAAGTGTTGCAAAGTCTCCTGTTGAACCTCCTCCCACAGCTCCGTTTTCTCTCAAGCAGTTCCGATCTCCGCCCAACTGCGGCGAGAGTGTCATGGGCAGATGGAGCCAGTCGAGGACCAAGGAATGGCGGCCCAAGGAATTCCGAACCGAAGTCACGTTCGAGGTTCCCGTCATTTTTGTCTCTACCTCGGGGAACATGAATATACCTATCCCGGGAGAGCCTGTCTACTACATTGATGGGACGAGAAAGAGTCTCGACGACACCAAGACTGATCTTGAGCCACCGCCTTCAAACACCATGAGCAAATCTGGACGTGTAATCAGAAACGAGCGCGCGACATGGCTCGCGCTCTTGTCAAGTCTGCAAAGGATGGAAAACGAGTCTCGGAACTGGACAAGACAGCAGATCATGGCTCTCAGACCACGGCCGGCCAGTGCGACAGCCATTCTCACATCCATCAGCGGCAAGCATAGCCTCAGTGTCGCTATACAGCGCGACAAGAAAAGCTGGGACGACATGCCTCCCTCCATCAATCGTCCCTACGCAACGACCACCATGAGCCAGCTTGTAGAAGTGCTCGCCATGCTGGGCATATACTGGCGGGATTTCAACTCGACGCACCACGTGTACCAAGCTGAGGGCAACGGATTCCTCGTTAAAGGCAACAAGATCAGTGGTCTGGGCATCATGTTCCACTTCCAGGCTCTAGAGAAGGCCGTCTTTGGAGCGAATCGCCCCATACCAACGCGTGCCGTAACTCGGCTCGCCTTCGGTCAGCTTCCAACCATATTCTCACAGCAAGATTTCGAGGGTCAAGAGAATGAACAGCTGCACGAAGCTCCATTCGTCCGTCTTGGAAGTCCAACAGACATTGCCGACACGTTGGCCTCGTTTGGCTGCCATCGTAAATCGACCAATTACTTTCTAAGAGATGGTGCCACGACATCGCACATGTTCCCTAGTAAGCCGTCTGTCCTCTTGACATGATATAAAGCAATGCTCACATTCTCCTAGTCACCTTTGAGCTTATAGGCATGATCGGCCAGATCCTGCACATCAAACATCTCTGCTTCCGATACATTCCAAATCCATGCTGCTGCGTATGGAGCCCAAGGGGATTCTCTCTGCCCAAGCTACTCATCTCGTATCGAAGCTATTTCCTAGAGTCCGACATCAGAAATGCTCAGCTTCTCGCTCATGTTGACACCCTTGTATCGGCAAAAGCAGGCATCCAAACACATGATGGCGCACCCCAAGAGTACGGCTGGCAGGCTCAAAACGCGCTCCACCAAGCCATCGACGAACTGGATGCTACTCTCAAAGCAGATCACTCCAGGTCACATCTTGCACAAACAATCCTCGGCTGCCATTTCCAGGAAACACTCCTTCTCATGAACGACCAATCATCGACATTCCCTCACTTCAACCATCTCCAAGCAAGCACCAGAGAAGACCGGTTGATCAAGGCCTACTTCCAGCAAGTCCTCCCCGCCGTGCTGAGGTCCGTATCATCGGCATTCTTCAGCATAAAAACATCTGATTCCGAGTTTCATGTCGTAAAAGACAAAGGTGCGCAGACAGTCGAGTACGCAGAGTATCTTCTGGCCGCCAAGGACATATGGTGTACGCTGGTTCTGCGCATGATTTGTTGGCTCATGCTGCATGATTTCCATCGCCATGATGTCCAGATCACAAAGGGGGAGCTGTTTGGCAGTGACCTGCCTGTATATATATCTTGAGAATTGCACTGTGACTGATGTTAGATGTATATATATATATATATACATATATACATATATACATACATATATACACGAAGCTGGATGTATATCAGAGCAAGATGGAACCTTGTGATGATGTGATGCTCAAGATCATCATAGCCTTTAGACCAGACATGTTAACCCAATCTCAAGTCATTCCAACATCTAAATGCGTCAAATGCCACGCGCCGAAATCAGCTCTCGATTACTGAGCTATTCCCATTCGTAAAGAACGGTACGATAGTCCAAAACTCCAAACACCAGGTCATTCTTATGCTGTTATCCCGTTGTCCCATATACCAATACCGATACAAAGGCATTGCATTGCCATCACAAACGCCAGTCATTATACTCGTACAATCTCAAAACATCAACACAACTCGCCACGCGCATCTTGCTTTCTCTCTGATGCCACTTCGCTTCATTTTTTGGGGGCGGGTTATGTGTGTGCGTATCAAATCATTTACAACTCTTCTCACTGCATCTTGCGCGTCTGTCACTAACCACCACTGCAGCCTCTCTCCTCATCCATCAGACCCACGCCGAAGCCACAACCACAACCAACATAGTTATCCGGGGGAGGCCTTGCCTCTCTCCACGAAAACTATGGTGTCTGTCTGTCTGCTGGTCCGCAGGATGCTTTCCACCGCATCAAACAGGCTCCTGATCACTCAATAGACCTGTTGTCCAGGAAACAGCATCTATCCCCTGATCGTCGTCGATCAATCTGGCCTTCAGCCCACCACTCTCACGCACACGTCCACTGGTCTCTGCCGCCAGGCGACAGCACAAGCTCTCCCGAGGCTTGACCCTACCCGCTACTGAGCGGGAGCTTCTTCGCTGGTCAACAGCCTGAGTCTCTGCGCTTTTTCGTTTCCAAGCTCAACAACCAACACATCGCCTTGCAGGGTATATCCTTCGCAGAGTGCCGTAGAATTTTCGAAAGTCGTTAGGAGCCATGTGACAGCGTCTGTCGTTCAAATCACAGTAGCAGTCCTTGGGTGAATGATCCAAAGTTGTGTCTGAGGAAAGGTGCCAGATACGGAGTAACCGTCCAGAGACCCCCTAGTAACCAAGGATCCATGCAAACAAGTCTAGGTGAATGTTGGAAAAAGGAAATTCGTTGGTAGATGTCTTTTCCTGCCGAGCACCATGTAGCCATGTTGGAGGGTCTCCATGGCACATGTCACTTCAGGGCCATAGGTGCCCATCGATGACAATCGGAGCATTGTTCAGGTAAAGACAAGAAAGAGGTTCAAAGATGAATTTAGACGGACCGAGAATGCCGTGCAAAGCTGAGGCCAGGCAAGCGATGCTGGCAATTGCATGCTTCGGATCAAAAAACAAGAACCGGAACAAAGAAATAATACGGATGTTAGGATATGGGTGAGTATGTTCACGTATCGGCATCAAAAAAAAAGAACAAACAGTTAAGAAAAGAAAACCTCGGCAACCAGCTCAAGCTCAAGGTTCGAGAGCTGTCGGCCGAGTGGCCGCTGTTGGGTCGCTACCGGTCATGGCATATCCCAACAGCCTTCAGCCTGTCCTCTAGGCCACGGGGGCGATGGAGGCAACAGGGGGAGCAGGGACGCTGCCAATGTCGACCTCGGGGGGGATCTCGCCAACGCCAGGGGCGTTCTTCTGGGGACAATCGCGAGAGATGTGACCAGCCTCGCCGCACTGGTAGCAAGTCTTGCCAGCAGTGTTCAGAGGGCCACCGTTGGGAGCAGTGCAGTCCCGGGAGATGTGCCCAAGCTTGCCGCAGGCGTAGCACTTCATGGCCTGGGCCTGGCAGTCGCGGGCAAAGTGGTTGGGGCCACCGCACTTGTAGCAGGTAGCAGGACGAGGACCACCGGCGAAGCCACCTCGGCCGTAGCCACCAGGGAAACCACCTCGGCCCATGGGGGCACCACGGCCAAGAGCAGGGCCGACAGGGTTGGGGCAGGCGCGCTATCGAATGGCTGTCAGTACAAGATTCAGATCAACATAGACAGGCTTCGCATACAGCAAGGTGACCGGGCTGGCCGCAGTTGTAGCAGCGGCCGCTGGTACCAGTGCCGCTCAGGCGGAGGGTAGGGCAGTCAGCCTGGACGTGACCAAGACCCTGGCAGTGGTAGCACTGCTTAGCCTCGGTGGTGCGGGGAAGGGGGCAGCCGTTGGACTCGTGGCCTATTTCAGGTTAGAAGTTGGTCTTGCAAGAGCCATCAGAATACGCATACCGGGCTGCTTGCAGTTGTAGCAGAGACGCTCAGCAGAGGAGCAGACCTCAGCGTAGTGGCCAACATTGCCACACTTGTAGCAAGCACGTCGAGAGAGAGAAGACATGATGAGAGTATAAGGCTGCGCAGGTTTGGTTAGCAAGGAGACTCACTTGAAAGAGCATTGCGAGTGCGAGTGCGACGTGAGCTGCTGTGCCATTTGTCTGTCGCCCCATGGCCGATATGAGACACTGGTCTCTATGCATAGCCAGGTGATTGTACGGCAGAGTCGTAGCAAGATGAGCCATCGATTCCTGCTGTCGACCCGTGGCCTATCATTGAGCGGGCTGGGTTGCGATCCTCGGTAGCAAGCCCTAAGCATATCCAAGCTAAGCATGTAGCCATGAGAGGGGCATGTCCAGCTCCATGAATGCGGAAGTTGCCAGCGAGAGCAACGAGGGTTCATCCGAAGCCAATCCTTGTTTCCATTGTCGCGCGAGGACACGGAAAAGACGATGAATACACCTGGAGTGTGCTTGGTAGACTATCGCGTTGTGGTGGCCGTTGATGCAAAGTCATCTCATGCGTCAAAACCCCGCACTTCAGCCGCAGCCGAGGGGCAACACCAAGATCAAGGCGCGCAGAACAACGTGATGCTTCAGATATCGACGTTCAGATGCGGACCGTTGAAGGTGGGAGGTAGCGTCGAGCTGTCAGGTCGTACACGGAGACCAACGGAGGTTGCTGATGGATCTCTTGATCGATGGCCGAGGTAGATAGTAGACGCGGGATTTCTTGGATCGACGAGGCCGTGAGGGGTACAAGGTATTCGAAGCGCAACAGCAAGACAATGCTGATACCATGTTCGAGAATTTCGAGATCGAGGGGTCGAAGTAGTCGACCGTTTGCGACAGCCGAGGCCATATAAAAACCCAGGCGTTGTTGTCGCGCAATGGAGGGGCAGCAACGCACAGCAGCACAAAACGAAACAAAACGCAACGCAACGCAATGCACAACACAACACACGCTTTCAACGTTGACGTACCTTTTTGGCTTCTGGGGGGGAGGGAGCTTGATGGATAAAAAGTAAGAAATAATGTAAAATAAAATAAAATTTTCCAACGGGTGGCTTTATAGGACGAAAAGGGTGAGTGGTTGGTATTTCAGAAACGGAAAATGGATACTTTGAACACCAGCAATTATTCAGAGTTGTTGTTGTTTGGTCTTTGTTTTCCAAAAGAGAAATAAATTTTTGATTAAAAAATTTTCGCACACCACACACAAGACGAGCAGCGGGAAATGAGGGGAGCATGACCTACAGCACCTTGCGACTGGACGACACTAGGAACCTACAGTACCACTACCTTACCTAGGTACCTAGTCTACCACTACCTGAACCTGACTTGGACGGATGTGGATTGTGGATTGTGGGGAGAGGGGGGCAGCGCGATTTGAGGCGACTCCTCGAGTGGGTTGATGTTGTTGGATGGACTCGAAACTCGAGTGAATCGATGCTCTTATTATTATATTGATTGACAAGGTATGGGACTATGATAGATAGATACGTAGTTAGATATCATAGTATATTATAATATACACAATGATACATATGTATGTGTGTACCTTGAAGAGCTAGTTGTACTCTTATACAGAGAGTCTGGAACAGGCGAATATTAGCATCAATTCATATCTCCCTCTCTCAAGTCCCTCACCCTGCTCGCTTACAACACGCCATGACAGCATACTACATACTACAACAGGCATGATGGAAACTGGGGTCCATCAACAGTCCAATCAGTAATGCGCTCATTCCCTTCCAGCTGTCACCTGTCAAGAAAGCTCACGAGTCGAGTCCATCTGGAGCTCATCGCAAAGACCAGTCTGTGCCTGCCAAGCGAGTCAATATATATATATATATATATATATATATATATGCGCGTGATAAGCTCAAAAGTAACCTTATTCCCTAACCAGCCTATCAAACAATCCGAGTCAAGATGGGCATTTCAGCCTCGACTCTCTTTGCCAACAGTTCGGAATGTCACTATGCAGATACAATCGCCAGGGGGGCTAAACCGCGTGATCCTCCAAGTACATAGCAGGTACTGAACCCCCGGTCCAAGTTGGCGAGGTCCCCCTGCTCTGACAACCAAGAAGTACATATGTACATATGTAGGATGGTCTCGGGCTTGGTCGATATTCACTCACCTGTTGAGCATCATTGCTTCTGGATCCTCACTTTTTTTTTGGTCAAGTAGAGCACCATGAGCGAGGCAGGCGCTTCCTGTTCAACGATGAATATGTGTGTGCCATTGTCTTCTTTCTATATGGTATCTCCTCGCTAAAGCTTGCTTCAAAAAGATGCTGCTGTTGCGCCATGCTATGTAGTATGTAAAACTCGGCCAACAGAAATGTACAAACGCCGCGACAATGCCCCGTACAAAGGCTTCAGATGTTCGAACATGTCCTCACTTCCATAAAACGAATTGGGTATGCTGCTGGCCGTCACCCGGTTGACATCCGAGCCACACGGCCAAACTCGGACGGGTGCGGAGGAAGAGGTACTTCAGTTGTTGGTGCCGTAGATCGAGGCGCAGCTTCGACTACATATGACACGCCATCTTCAGACACATAAGAAGGTGGTCGAGGACCAGACCTAGCATTGGGTCTTGTTTGAGATAAATCCACAGCCTCGTTGCGCTGCCAAAACAAGCGATCTGGGTCAACCCGCTGCAAACTGTTAGCCCGCCATCATGGCATGAATCACATACAAGGTTCAAGACGTACCACTGTCTCGCGCCAACGGCCATAGGCCGGGGGTTGTGCTTTTGTCGCTTCGCTCTCCATGCCTGCAGCTTCTTCGTCCCGCGCAAGAACAACAGGAATAGGAACAGGCGGCACTGCATATCGAGGACCGCGGTATCGAGGAGGTCTGTTCGCACGCGCCGCAGCTTCGCGATTGCTTTTTATTATGAAAAGACAGAGTCGTACGAGACCGTGGAAGAAGAATGCCGTAGCAAATAGAATGACTAGCACGAGCATAATGTTCATCTCGCGGCTGTCGACTTTCCTCGTCAATGAGAGAGCGAGGTCTTGGCCTCAGTTAGTACCAAATTTCAACCGAATCCAGGATTGAGCTGTGACTTACAAACAGTGACGAGGATTATCAGAAACAGGCCAGATGCAAAGCATCTCAGGATCTGCGCTCGCATACGCCTCGAACGAACCCATGGGAAGCAAAAGAGGAAGCGCCTTGGATGCCGTTGCCCACGACCTCTATGCGATCGTTGGTCATCGCGTGTTCGTTCGCGTTGTTCCCCCCGCCTTCGCTGTTGATTTGCTCCACCAAGAATCTCGGTTAGTCGCGCCTCAAAGGGATCGAAGGGAGGTCTTCGTTGGCGTCGTGATCGCTGCGGTTCAGAAGGCGTAGCTACGGGCACCGGCCTTGTCGGCGACAGAGGCTCGGTGGGAGGGAGAAGCGGCGCAGGCGAAGCGGTAGCATTGCGAATATCGTCCGGTTGTAGTGTGTTGTTATGGTTGTTGTTGTTGCTGTTACGGCCCCATCGCAAGAAGCTAGGTAGACCAAATCTTCGAGAAGCTGCGCCAGATGGGTTTGAATTCGACTCTTGAGACTTGACGCTCTCGATTTCGGCCAGCTGGGATCGTCCAGTCATTGAAGCAGGTTGTCTGCTGCTCAGCAACCGCGAAAGGGGCGGTGTTGTACTCGGATGAGACTCTTGCATATCGTTCTGGCGCTGTCCGGCTTCGACGTCAACGTCGCCATTGACATGGCCTGCATCTGAATTACCGACTCGCTCCATACGTGATCGTTGTATGAGATCAGCACGAAGCCTCTCCATGGTAGAACCATCCATCTCCGTTGTCTTCCCAGCGGGTCTAGCGGCCTATATGATCAGACTGTCACGACTCAGGAAAGCGGCTAGGCCGACGCTATCGTGAATTTTTAACAAGGTAGCAAGAGAGAGAGAGAGAAGGAGAGAGAAGAAGAAAAAAAGGCAGACAAAACACGCTCAACAGAAAACCCAGCTTTGTTGTACCATCTCGGGCATTATTAGTAGAGCTGCAGAGAGACAAAAGACTAGTTCAAGAGCCCGTCTTGAACTTTGAACTTTGAACTTTTGAGACAAGACAAAGAAAAGGGAAACGACGAAGACGGCGACAAGACAAATGATTAGAGAAAGACACAATAGTCAATAAAAAAAGAGGGGACAGAGTCGATAGGATGAGTATGATCTAATTACCTAGTGGACTCTCCAACGGCTCAGACGCCCCCGTTTGGAAGGGGGACAAAGACGCATGTTCATACGAGGAGCCCCTTGATTGACAGCCCAGGCGGGAGACCCCATCTCACGATGAACGAACGGATCCCCCCGACCAAAGGGACGAACCCGCGTCAGGGATCTCTCGCGATCCTGCTGCAAGGGCATGTCTTGAACGTCTCAAACCAGCCAAGCACAGGAGCAAGGATGCCTCTGCCTGAATTGTCGCTGCTTGCGGAACAAGTATGTGCTAGTCTAGACTATGTAATTGGTTCTCGGCATCTTTTGCTAAGACACACGCAATTGGCTTAACAAGAATCACTGGTGTTTGGACAACGTGGGTTGTGGAGATTGAACAAATTAGCTACTAAAAGTAGTCCAGGGGTAGCAGTTACATCGAGCTAGCCTAGATGCGGCGTCTTTGGCTCAGCTCGTCCGTCTCGGGTTGGAGCATGCCTCGTTTTGCTTGGAGCGGATGGTAGGCAACCAGGGCACCTGAAACTTGCAAAAAGGCAAGACTCTCTATTCGAAGACGATGTTCCATTGTGTGCTGATCGCTGTTTGGGTGTGATTCTTCTTCAAGGGCACGTTCGATAGAGTTCATTCACTATTTACCATCCCATCGATTATCTGCAGATATCAGAGATTGCCTTCAAACGCGAGATTGTGCCCCAGTTCAATGTCTCGTGTTTTGATACTGGCCAGAAACGCCTCTTTCACCCTTCCCAATGTTGTTTGAAAATTATACATGCAAGTTGCCATCCGCTTTTGTCGCCGTCGCAAACCCCCTCAGATTGACTCTAATAGGCCAAGTCGCGCAAAACTCCTTGCTTCATCGTTACACAGCTCAATCTAGGAAGAGTTGTTTGCCTTCCCTCATCCTTTCCTTGATCGTAATCTATGAGCCTAGGATTCAGTCAAGGCGAAACGTGTGCAGATTAATGATCCCTGATTACGGCCAACCGCAGCATTTGTAGATCGAATGCCGGGTTGTCGTCCACGTCACGTTCACTTCAATTCGCCGAGGAGCATCGTGCGGTCTGATGATGCAGAAAGTACTGTGTCTTGTTAGTTTACCGCTTCATAACACGGCTGGCAAACACGTACGAATAGGTTCTTTTCCTGGCGCAAACTCGGCGCAGTTGACCATGCCTTTGTGACCAGGAAGCTTGTAGGCGAGCTTGCCCGTCTCGCTCGACCACACCATCACTGTTCCATCACCTGACGCGGCTGCAATTCTCTTGCCCTCAGAGTCCCAGCTTGCTCCGAGCAGATTCTTCTCTATGCCCATTGTCGCGCCGTCAAAGGTTCGGATATGTCGTTCTGTAGGTGCAAAAGGTCGGATGTCCCATGTCCGTACAGTAGAGTCCATCGCGTACGAGACAAGTGACTGGGAATCTGGGGATACCCTCAAGGAGGTAATCGTGTCTGAATGGCCAAGCATCGAGTATATAACCGACTTCTTGCGCAAGTCCCACACTCGGATATCGTTGTCGATGCCGCCCGCATATATTTCATTGCCAGCTTCGGACACAGCAACAGCAGTGATGGGGAACTCGGTCTGGATATAGTCGATGGCGTTCTTCGATCGTGGATCCCATATTCCAATGGTCGAGTCGTCGCTGCCACTGACGAGTATCTCCTCTCCTCTCCTGCTGATGCCTACCGTATTGATAATCTCCTCATGTCCAACATATCGACGAATCCGTGTGCCTGACGTCAAATCCCAACTCGCAAGATGCATATCGGCGGATGCGCTGTATAGAATTTCTGAGTCGCGGGACCACTGCAGGTCCAAGATAGCGCCTCGGTGGCCATTTAATATGCCGTAGTTTTCGCAGTCGCCGTAGGTTCTCCAAAGCACTGCCAAAGTTAGTCTCATGTCACACGCGTGAAGCTGTTGTCGACTCACTCAAAGATCGATCCATTCCACCAGACGCAATCAGGTTGCCTGTAGGATCGAACTTGGCCGCAAAGATCTCGCCTGAGTGTCCTGAGAGCTCCATGACAGGAGCTTGCAGCCCGCTTGTTCTTGGTGCCTACATCAATTAGTACAAACCCTTTCAGTATTCGGATCGCATAACGACTTACACTCTGTACCAAAGCATTGCTTGACGCGTTCAGGCGCGCGAGTGCGCCTGTTGAAGAGCTAACATTCTGTCGCTTCACGAGTGACTGAGACGAGCTGGGGTCATCATCGGCAGGACGTTTCTCAGCAGACATTGTGATGTTGCAAGGCCACAAAAGGAAAGACTGTCTCAATGCGACAGGATTTATGCAAATGCACTTGTTGCTGTTCAGCTTCTGGTGCTATCAAGTGAGCTTCGAGCTTCCAATTACTCCAACTTTGACGATAGTGGTGGACTACATGCAAAGTAAATTGAGCTACGACAAACGATTGGTGGTCGGGCCGAAGATTGTTCCTGATATCGGCGCTGAAACGCTCCGTCCACCGACTTCTCAGTGCAGTGCGTCGCTTCACCTCCCTGGTACCGAGGGCGTTGATAGAGTTCTGCTTGCGTATGATATTCGCTTGCTTTCTACTACCGTGATTTCTTTGCATACCAAAACCTGCTGGCTTGGCTGCAGAGCCTGGTCTCCATCTCTGGGCTGATTTCAAGCCCTGCGCCCTTCTTCATCTCACGATCGCAACATGGCGGCCAACAAAGCGTCCCGCGTCGGCGAGGAGTATGTTTATGATGATTGTCTATTGCCAAGATATTTTAAATGCTGACTTTACTACAGAATTTGGAAGTACGCGATCATGGACTATCTCGATCTCGAGCATTTCTAACGTAGAACAATAGAACCCGAATCGACAAAGTCAACGCCGAGCTGGTCACTTTGACGTACGGAACTATTGTTGCGCAACTTTGCAAAGACTACGAGAGTGACTATGCCGAGGTCAATAAGCAACTTGAAAAGATGGGCTATAACATCGGTCTACGCCTCATTGAAGACTACCTTGCCAAATCCAACACCATGAAGCGATGCGCCAACTTTCGCGAGACGGCTGAAATGATATCTCGTGTAAGGATGGATGCTCATCATATCATATACGGCATAAACTAACGAGAACATCAGGTTGGGTTTAAAATCTTCCTCAATATTACCCCCCAAGTCATGAACTGGACAAGCGAAAACGACCAATTCTCACTGGTATTCGAAGAGAACCCCCTAGCCGACTTTGTCGAGCTTCCCGACGACGGACGAGCGCAAGACCAACTTTGGTACTCCAATATCCTATGCGGCGTGCTACGAGGTGCACTAGAGATGGTGCAGATGCAGGTTAAGGCGCACTTCGTCAGCGATGTCTTGCGGGGCAATGATAGCACAGAGATGAGGGTATCGCTAATTCGATATATTGATGATGAACTGCCGCCTGAAGACGACTAAAGGACAGCTACGGATATGACGGCGAGCGGATGCTTAGCCAGCCGACACATGGTCAAGTGGCATGCCAGATATGCAGAGACAGAGACTCGATGAGGGCTTATTAAAAGATCACTGACGACATGTGATCACGTATCTTGCGTCGATCAAGGCAGTTGGAATGAGCTAAACTGAAAGACGTGTAATTATTTCGCCGACGTCTCGAGGAACTACACAGTACCTAGATAAGGGCACGCGAAATACCTAATGGAAGAAGACAGCTCTCAGCCACGCGCCAGAATAGAACATATATGTTACTATATTCACGGCGAATATTATGAGTTCTCGCATCATTTCTTGAAAGCCAGGCCGAAATCAGCTGTTGTGGTCAATCATTGTATCCCACGGCAAACATCAACCCCGGCGGCTAATAAAGACGTGAGCTGAGGCCCCCTCATCGTACTATAAACGGGTAATTTTAGTAGACTGATAACGTCAAGCCCCGGGAAAGGTAAGACGATTCATTGACGGCAAGCTGGGAATTGCTGATGGAGGTACGGATACATCAAGCTCAGGCCAGTATGGTGGCAATATATGCATGCCTGAGGCAGCTGGAATATGAGTGCTCCCTTTTTCTGTCTCAATGTCATGCCTGAGGTGTCGGACCCGACGGTTTTCAACCTTGTAGTCTCATTTTTACGCACCTTGGTTTGAAAATTACGCATCTTGACGTGACACGCCAAGCATGTCGCGCCAATCCGACCTGGATCCACGGCGCGCCTCAGATCAGGGTCCAGTCCAGTCCATCCTGTGGGGTGACGCGATCATCAAGCACATCTTGGATCAAGCCCCTGAAGAGCATCCACTACAGCTATAGCTTAGGGCGCAGAACATGCTGAGGCGCCCTGAGCTTGCTGAGGCTCATAGGGCAGTTTGGCAGCCCTGGAGCTCGCTTGACCCAACCTCCTGGGTTAACTCTCTGTCTCTCAACATCGTCAGTCTCGGTAGTTTTAGCCAAGCGAAATGTCTAAACCAACGCTCTCTCATTCGAATACGATGTGAGCAAAGTCTAGTTGGATCGCCATTCTTTTCTCCTCCAACTCGATCATTGCTCAAAGTCTGAATAGGCTTGATTCGCTTACACGCACTCCAAACTCGATAGTCCATGATCGACCTTTTAGCTGTAGCGAGGCTTCTGGTGGATCTGCCCCAGGTCCCAGAGAACCTACTACCTAAGCTTTTGGCAGATGGATAGTCCAGCCTTGTCATTTAGATAGATAGGTCGTCTTGCCGTTTTGGCCCAAGTTTTCTGTACTTGTAAATTGCTTGCGTCTAGCTGTCAAGATGCATCACTGCAGCTTCACTCCCTTGTGTACCTTGGGTTTATCGTAGTAAATAACACCATACAGCACTCGAGAGAAAACACAAACTGGAATAGACTTCACTCGCTTAAATAACTGTTACTTTTACTGATAAATGCACTCGGCCATATGAGTCTTAAAAGGAGGCAATAGAACAAAAAGTTTCCTGTCCTCCCACTCCTACTCCTAATCCCACCGCCCAAACCAGACCACGTTTTTTTCCTCACACCATTTTCCAGGGAATCTTTCTCCTCCTTCTTCTCCTCCTCCATCAAACAATCACTTCACTCTGCTCGGCCTAGTGCCGCCCAACGTTTACAGCTCCCAAACGACCAACAGCTCAAATCGCGTCCGACAAACTAAACTACAAGTCGGTTTGCGCTGGACCTCCCGTCCTCCGCCGCGCCCGTCCGTCTGGCGTCTGAGTACAGTCGTTTCCAGGCTCCGTTTGCTACCGGTGCCTGGATAGACAGGTTCCTTACATAAGGTACGGTAGGGGAGGTTGTTCCTTGGGGCGTCTATTTCTGTTGGCTTCTAAGAGAAAAAAGATACTTTCTACTTGCCCGAGCCTCCCGCCGGTGCTAAGTACCCTCCCGCCCCTGGCAAAATTGCCGAACCCCAGGCACTCTCTTTTTTTTGCGCTGAGTGCATCAAGCAGCAGCCGTCACAGAAAAGCACAAGCCCAGCGCCCACTTTCCACTCCCAGTTACCTCGACACTCCGCCAAATCCAAATTCAACCTACACCAACCACACCATATTCATCCACCATTTCAATCTCCAACACATCCTCGCGACATCGACTCTTGGTCGACTATCGCATCGCATCGCATCGCCGCCGCGGCGTCGCTTTCTTCCTTTTCTATTATATGCGACATACCATTCCGCCCATTGCCGACGTCTGACACGATCCTCTAATTTCCGTTTATTCGGGCTCGCCTCTCTTCTCCTAGTCTCGTCGAGTGTCGTGGTTCTCGCGATCCTCGCCCCCGCCCGATAGCGCGCCTGCCAACTTGCACCGCGTCCACGGGTCCTTCGTTCGTGATCCCTTCATTCGCGACTCTTGAGATCACTGCCCGTCACGTCCACGTCGGGAGGCTATCCAGCGCTGCTCCGCCTGGTGGCACGCCCCCGTGGCTACACGAGCCCCCGACTGCTGCCGCTGCAGCAGAGCCTCTAGGCCTTTGGTTTTTTTGATCTCTCACTCCAGTCATTCTAATTTGTCATGGCCATGAATCCAAACGTGAACATGGCCAACATGAACCCCATGGGTGGTCCCGTTGGAGGTGCACCCATGCCCATGATGAACAACGGCGCCGTCAACCCCCAGGCAGCGGCTGCGGCTGCCGCTGCTGCTGCCGCGTCTCGCCAGCATCAGGCAAACGATAATCAGCGCAGCATTCTCAACACATATATTTACGAGTACTTTATCCGTATGGGAATGTTCGATTGCGCCCGATCCCTCCTCTCCAGCGATCAGCAGGTCAATGTCCACAAGGAAGGCGCGAACCGCCGTCGCGACGAGAATGGCAACGTCATCAACGGCGTTGGCGACGACCCCATGGACACCGATTCCAAGGACGATATCGACTCTAAACTCCCCGAAGACTTGCCTCCTCCGAAGCTGCCAATGCCTGCTTCCGATACTTCGTTCCTCTATGAGTGGTTCTCCGTCTTTTGGGATATCTACTACGCGCAGCGCGCCAAAAGTGGAAACAATACCATCAACCAATATGTTCAGCATACTCAAGTAAGTTCTTCTTTTCTTCATCTCTGTCTTGCTGCCACCCTGGGCATGTTCAATCTGTGAGCCAGTCTCCGTCCCGACGACGTGACGTGGTGTCAGGATGGCCTCTCATGCCCCCTAACATTTGGTAACCACTTTGGCTGGTGACCAATGCTGACCCTCGGTGGCAATGTAGCAACAATCCCGGCTAAAGCAGAATCAACAGCAGGAACTTCTGCGCCAAATGCGACCAGAAATGGCCCAACAACAATACCAGATGATGCGGAACATGCAAAACGGCGGCATGGCTATGAACATGAAGCAGGGCAACCTTGCCCGCGCTGCCATGGCTAACAACCAAAACAAGTGAGTCTCGTATTTGAAATCATCTTTACAACTCAGCCGCCTAACTGTAATGTCTAGCCCTCAAATGATGCTCCAGCAGGCCAAGCAGAATCAGATGCAGCGAGATCCATCCGGTATGGATGGCCAAAACCGACCCTCTTCGCCGGCCTCTGGGGAGAACGCTCCTTCGCCTTCTAAGCGACAGCGCATTGATGGTGCCCCTTTCAACCCCAACCAGGCCGGCGCCATGATGCCCAACGGCCGTCCTCAGGGCATGCCCGGCCAGCAGATGCCCGGAGCACCAAACACTGCTGCTGCTCAGCAGATGCTCACCGCTAACGGCATTAACCCTCACTCGTTACATCCTCAGCAGCTACAGAATTTCGCCAACGCCCCGCCCGCCGCCCAGCAAAAGTCGATCGCCACGTACTCGCAGAACCTACAGCAACACCATGGTACTCAGATGGGAGGCAAGCAGATGCCCAACGCCGTCCAGCAAGGCCAAGGATCTCCAATGATGGGCCAGGGTCCTGATGGAACCGCTCTCAACGCGTTCTACAACCCAGGCGAGATGGGTGGCCCAGGCGGCATCCGACCGGGACCCGGCGGTCCCCAAAATCCGGGGGGAAGCAACCATGCCCTCCAAGACTATCAAATGCAGCTAATGCTTCTAGAGCAGCAGAACAAGAAGCGACTCATGATGGCCCGCCAAGAGCAGGACACAGTCGGCAACGGCATGCCCCGGGACGGTCAGCCTGGTCCCGGCGGCCCTCCTGGTCCAAACGGTCAGTTCCCGGATACATCACCCCAGGCTATGCGACCAGGCGCCTCACCCAACGCTGCTGAGCAGATGAAGCGCGGCACGCCTCAGATGAACAACTCTGGCATTCCTTCGCCGGTTCCCGAGGGCGGTCAATCCCGCGGCTCGCCCAACCCGGCCATGAACTTTATGGGCAACCAGATGGACCCCAGCATGGCACCTCACTTCTTTAAGGGAATGGAAGGCAACATGGGTGGCCAGCCGCCCATGAACGGCAACATGCGACCACCCAGCTCTCACCCCGGTCAGCCCGGTCAGCCCTTCAATGGACAGATGACACCACAGATGATGGCCGCCGCACGACAGCAGCAGCAGCAGCAGCAGCAGCAAGGCCAGCAAGGTCAACCAGGACAAGGACCACAGGGAAATCCTCAGCAATGGCAGCAAGGGCCTAACGGACAGATGGTGCCTCAGCAGATGCAACAACAGAGCCCCCAGATTCAGGGAACTCCTCAGCAACGGGCAATGCCTCCTCCCCAGGCGCCACCCGCTGGCGCAAACGGTGCCAACAGCCGGACAACGGCCTCCCCTCAACAGGCGGCTGCCGCTCCACCAACTCCTAGCCAAACCAACAAGGCCGCGCCCAAAAAGAAGGAGTCCAAGGCTGCTAAGGATAAGGTGAGTACACTCTTTCGTTCATGTTGGCTGCACAGATTGACGAGAGCATCAGCGCGCTGCCGCCAACAAGAAGGCCAACCAGAACCTCAACAACGCGGGTGCAACGCCCTCAAATGATAACAATGATTCACAGGACACGCCTGCTCCTGCGACGCCTATTCAGAACGCCAACGCCACCAACTTCAACAAGAATGGTCAAGCCGGGAATGCTGGACAAAATGGTCAGCCAACGACTGGTCCAGCTCCCAACGCTCCTGCGGCTGCGACAACCGCTCCTCCTCCGGCACCGCCAGCTCCCCAGCACGATCCTAATCAGATGATGGGCATGGATAACAGCTTTGGCCCATTGGTAAGTGTGCTCTGGTATATTCTGAGATGCAGCATGCTAACTTGCAAAGTTCGATGGCGGCGGCATGGAGTTGGCCAACCCTCTCAACTCGGGCGACGTACTCAACGACTTTGACTTTGACTCGTTCCTCCACGATCAAGATGGTGACAACTCGGCCTTTAACTTTACAGAAGCGTTCCCCATGGGTGATGAGATTGGGGCGGATTAATGACATTTGCGACAAGGTTTGGGTTGGCTGGCATTACATCTTGGGTCAGACTTAATCAGGCATCATTCGTCACGGCGTTCTGAGTGGAAACTATATCATGGTCATTCGGCGATCAGGTCTTGGGGGATTTTCCCTCTATGTGGTGGTTTCAGTGGAAAAGAGCACTTTTTTGTTTTGGTTTATGTTATCGATGCTGGCTGGGGTGGGTGTTTGACTGAAGCTCGTCCGACACGCTTTGACTTGGCATTTTCCCTTTGGAATTCCCCCACGGTCTCACACGTCTCTTTCTCTCCTGTCGTTTTGTTGTTTTACATTTCGCAATCTCTTGCTTTCGGTTACATTGATCACGGGTGCACAGTGGAATTTTGGCGAGAGGGAGGCTATCAAAGAAGCAGGGGGGGTCGTCGGAGCAGATGATGATCTGTGTAAAGTGTCGAATTATTATTCGGTGTATCCTTAAGCTACCGGCGAAAAATCACATACCACGCTTGCTCTTTTCTATGTTCAAAGACAGAAGTTTGTTTTCCTGCTTATTTCCTTGGTGGCTAGGCTAGGCTAGGCTGTCTGCTGTTGTTGTTTGGAGGTTGATACGCCGTATGAGTTTAACCAAGACGTCTACGCATTTCAGTAATAGGTCCGTCTGTTAGGACTTGCTATACAAAACTCTGTTCATCTCGCTTCCGAATTGGGCAAATTACTTGATCCTGGCTCATGCTGGACCCAGACAAGCTCGCGGCGGTTCATCACAGGTACACGGATATAAGTCATAACGTCGTGAGTCTTGTTTTATATCTAGATATCTACACCAATCCACTGTACCGGTGTTTGACATGGGGTATCGGCAACTTCCAAGACAGAGGGGAAATAACAAGACAAAAGGTGCTATATACAGCATCCAACGGTAAACAATCGTCAAGCGAACCGAGAGAGACCAGTCCCGAGGTTCACGGGGATGTCGAGAATGGCATTGACGACATGTAGCACGCCCTCTCACTTGAGAGGGCGAGGAGAAGTGAACAAGATATGCCGAGCAACGGCAGAAGAAAAAGTAAAGGCTGAGCTGACACGGCGACTTGTCTATGAAGCCTGGTAAACAGCGACGTAGGCGATCTCGAGCATGTTCTTGTAGCCAGGTTCAGTGGCCTCGTTGGGGTCTCCCTGCCGGTTGGTATTAGTCTTGACCCAAACACATGCAGCCCACGGTTTGAGGGTATACTTACAGGCCAGTTGCCGCCAACAGCCACGTTGAGAAGAACATACATGGGAGAATGAGCCAGAGTGGCCCAAGTCCCCTGATCAGCAATCTTGGCACCCGTGATGGAGTGGAAGGGCTTCCCGTCAACAAGCCAGGTGATGACCTCGTCCTTCCACGATCGGGGACGTCTGTCGATGACGATGGACCATGTGTGGAAGTCGTTGTCGGGAAGAGGAACATCCTGTCCAAGACCCTCGGGCTCATTGCATGGGCCGCCGCCCTTTACACCGCAGTGGACAGTAGCAAATGCTGTCATGTCTCCGCTGACACGCTCAAAGATGTCCAGCTCACCGCAGAGAGGCCAGCCGGTTCCCTGGCGGAGTGCGTCGCCCATCATCCAAAACGCGGGCCAGACGCCCTGCTTATGAGCCGAAGTGCCCGTCCGCAGCATGGCTTCCACGCGGATAGCCGTGTTGTCCTTTGCGTGAAAGGCCTTTTTGGACTCGACCCGACCAGAGGTCCACTCACCCTTTTTGCTCTTCCAGGGGACGAGCTGCATCGTGTCGCCGCCCGAGAGCTGGATGTTCTTGTTGGATTCGGTGTACTCCTGGAGTTCGTTGTTGGAGTTGATGTTGAGAGCCGTGTTCCAGTTCTTTTCGCTGGGTGCGCATCCCTGGCAGCCGCGGAACTCGTCTTTCCAGATGAGTTTAAGGCCTGGACGGTTGGGCGCGTGGACGGCTGAGGCCAGAGAGGCGAGGCCGGCGAGGATGGTGATGGCGTTGCGCATGGTCTAAGTCGGGGTGTGTGTGTGAAACCTGCGGATATGTTTTATGAAAAAGAATGTTTCAGAGAGTTTTGAGACGTGTAGAACGATGTTCAAGCCTGCAGAGCGAAGAAAGAGAGTCGAGAGTCACAGTCAAAAAGGCAAGATAAAATAAAATAAAAAGAATGATATGCCTCCAGGGCTGAAGGAATGAAACCGGAGAAGGCGGAAAGGAAGGTATATGAAGCTCAAGATAACTCGTATCTTGAAAGCAAGGGGTACGAATAGAAGGAGTGTGAGAGTTGAAAAGCAACAAGAAGAAAAGACAAAGAAAGAAAGACTGGACTAGACGTGTGTGGAGAGCGGCTGGAACTGGAACGTGGGATGGATGTTCTATATATACGCTATCCATAGCTCGACGCGAGACACAAGCGAGCGGATATTCGATATCCTTGGACGAGATAGGCCCGGACATTCAAGTGTTTCCTCTTGGCACGGGGCATAATGCCACAAGGGGAATAGATATGGGTATGAGACTGGGGGTAGTGGGCTGTGTTGGGATGTGATGGGATGGGGATAGGATAGGATAGAGTAGCTACTTGGCTATGATGGTAATTACTATGCGAGACCAGATAGACAGCGGGGGACGTGGGTTATGTTTCGATGCGCAAAGAGGTTATTCAGTAATTGTCAAGTTCAACATTTGTGATTGTGTACGACGGGAATACGCGACAAGTAACAACTACAGGGGTAAGATAAAGTATATCGATGCTATATTCATGGGGCTCGCTGTCACGCCGTGTTCATTCTTGAGAGGCTCAGACCGGCCAATGCATGCATATCCAGACCCAAGACCATCCCTTGGGTTCCTGAGTTTGAGGCCATGGACGATTGTAACTGCACCGCGAGTATGCGATATTCACGCTGTACATGCATATCTACAGCGCCGTGACACGATATGGTTGGCGAGGTATGATCCGGGGTCAACTAACCCACCGTTAGTGCATCGGAGATAAACCAGGGGTAGCATCAATGGAACTAGGTTAGTAGACTAACCAACCAATATGAACCCTGGGTAAGCACATACATACGTACATTTCAACAGAACGAAACAGATAAAACCTTGGAAATGATGGACATGTCACTTCTATATCCATCCGTCTTCCTTTTCTCTCCCAGCAGATGAGTAAAACAAAAGACGGGCGCTTACACTCGTGGAATGAGCCCAACGAACTGAGACTTGACACATCCATGTCATGAAACCAAGAGTCAAGAGAATCATTAACCAACGAGGAAAAGCCTACGACGCGGCTCAAAAAAAGGAGGCGGCAGGGGTCGACGTGGACCAAGACAAGGGACATGGCATGCCGAATACACAGGTTCAGT
The DNA here is from genome assembly GCA_013266265.1 of Fusarium sp. NRRL 66182. Classification (NCBI taxonomy): domain Eukaryota; kingdom Fungi; phylum Ascomycota; class Sordariomycetes; order Hypocreales; family Nectriaceae; genus Fusarium; species Fusarium sp. NRRL 66182. Next base: position 16,132 of record JABFAK010000025.1, on the reverse strand, counting down.
TGAGTTCAGTTCTACCTACCTACATGTATTATTATGCAGATAAACTATTCATGTTATTCTTAGCTCACACTCACGTATGCACCATCCTTCGTATCCCTTTATTTCTTTACTCCTTGTAGAAAAGCGTCAACCCTGAGACGCTGAGGATGGCCTGTGTGAATGCAAAGCGGTTACAACAAATCAATGAATGGAACGTTCATGCGGTATAGCACATATAGACATGTCAGGTACTCTGCACTTGCCTACTGTTTCTCTTTATGCTTTAAGCTCTCGATCTTCTCTGGGATTACGTGTACCTCAGCACACACGCCTTGCGTTTCACCACGTTAGCTCCCAAGAGCCCATGCTACTGTCGAGAACCAACCACAACCTTAAAACCCCAACAGCTTCTAATTCATACTCCACGCCAAGCGAGATGAGTTGGCATATCACATCGCAGTTCAGCCACTACTCTATCGCCTCTTTGTCGAGTTCCCCCTGCAAGTTAAGTTGAGAGTACATGTCTTCCCCGCCGCTCAAGGGTAGCTTCATCCGACAACTTGGTACTGAAGCCAAGCACGTACATGGTACTTCTCATAATAGATCAATGCTCGCAGCGAATCGGAATGTGCAGTTGACTCGATGCATGCCTTCAGCTGTTGTCTCCATGCATGAACCAGCCTCCAGCGGTTCCGAGAGACGTGGTGTGGCGTAAATAGTCTAGTATCGCTCAACTTGGAGCACCTCCTCAATCAGCAGACATTTGCAGAGGCTCGAGATCACCAAGTCTCTCATTGAGCTGCACAATTGTCTTTTCAAAGACTCGCGCCGCATCCAGTTGCATCATCATCTCGTCGTCATCCTCGACGCCGCCCCATCCCCGAATTCCGGGACCCTCCATGTCCGTTTCCGTGTCCGTCTCTGCTTCGTCATCTTCCTCATCCTCATCTGCAGGGTCCCTCATCACTTCGACCATCAGAACACGACACTGGTCAACTAAACTTCGGCAACGGATCATTTCTGTGGTTGTCATGCCGCCCCGTAGTCCATTCTCGAAGCCAGGAAGAGTCTCGCTGGTCTCCATGTCTTGACCTGAGAGTAGACTGGCGAAGCAGTGATCGAGTTTGCGCAGAATCGCAAAAGATGCCTTTGGCGCAGGGGGGAATGATCGCACATAGCGAGTAAAGTCGCTGGTAAGCCGTAATAGAAAAGGTATCTGAAGGGTTGCTGCATGCCCAAGTTAGCATTCTCCTCCAGGCGATCATGACCTCAATGCAACGTACGAGTTCCTGATCGCCACAAAACATTGATGATGCTATCCAAGTCTCGACAGACTTGACCAAACTTGTTGTATCCCACAACCGAATCGCCGGGTTCAGGGTTGCCAAACTTCTTGACATAACGCCGTGTAGCTAGAAGTAGTTGCTCCTCGGCATATCTTCGAACCATGAATTCCTTGCTCGAGTTTGGCTTCAGTGCCTTGTTTCTTGGCGCAGGAAGACCTTGGATATTACCCGCAAGAGACGAAGCCGAAGAGGGCGCGGGAGAAGGAAGACCGCCGGGTGGTGGTAAGAACCCGCCTGGGCCTGGGGAAGTCATGTTGTCAGATGTGCTGGTAGTTTGTTTGAGAGTGGGTAATTATTGAGAATGAACAGAGAAAAAGAAGCAGAAGCGTCGACTCTTTCAATACACCATCATCACAAACAAGTCAAGGCCTCTAGGTTGTAGACCAGCCGGCTGTAGCATTGGCTGTTTTACTTGATGCAGAGCCAAGGCTGACAGGGTAATCATAAAGATTTGGTCAGATACGATGAATAGAGTGTATTTGATTCTGATATGCGCCGACAAAGAAATTGACCCTGCTCCCAAGACGCCCGTAACAAAGAAATGACGAAGGCGTTGGTGACGCTCAGTCATGGTGGGGTCATGATGGGGTGAATCGGTATGTGCTGCTCTTTCACCAGCTGTAAGCGCGCATCATGTGACTCTAGCCGCTATCGGCCGCTATCAATCCTGCCCGCGGAACAAGCTTCAGTTCAGCTGTATCCGAAAATTTGCCCCGAGTCTCGACGACCTCACCAAGAACCTCACTCCTCGCCACGCACCCGCCTCTTTTCTGGCACGCAGAGCCTGTACGAAACTCTACACGTCAGACAGCCGATTCCAAATACTTCAAAATGCCCCCCAAGCGCATTGCCGTCGACCGCCGTGCCCCCAGGGGTGTCATCGGCTCTACCTATGACGCCCTTACCTCGTCCGAGAATGCCGCTGTCGTCCGCAGTATTGCTCTCTTTGGTGTATGTCTACATGTTTTTGTTCCGAGAAAGCAATATAGATGGGTACTGATCAAGGGATAGGCTGCTGTGACGTTTCTGTCCAGCTCTTGGGGCGAGATCCTTTTGCCTCCGTAAGTTGACCTTCCGTTGTCAAGCTTCAATGGGTCACGAGCTGATGCCTAAATAGCCAGTAAATAACGCCGAAACGAAATGCGACCTGTTTCAGGAGAGGAGGAAAATAATCATGACCTGGGGTGCCAAGATGTGCGCTCGCTTTCGTGTGTGTGATGCATAATTAAAATACTTGTACATTAGGCGGAGTCGGTGTACGTTTAGACAAGATGGAATGGATGGGATGCCATGGCGAGCCTGTGCCTGAAAAATGGCATCCAAGATATGGGCTAGGGAGGAATCAACATGACCATTGTGGCTCGTGTTTGGACAAGATACAACATCCGTCCTATTGTTGCGGGCTACGTGACTCTACTCACTCTGTTAGCAGTTGGAATAGAAATTCATTGAATTACACTCGCGCTTCAGAGTACCTGGGTAGGGCATCTATCTATGTTGGGTAGTCGCGAGAATGGCACCTTCCCCGACGAGACGTCGGAACAGGCCAAGATGTTCCTTCCACTCGTCACGAGGTTTGTTCTTACAAGATTCAGAACCTTCAGTTGTCACGTTGACAAACCTCCAACTTGCAAATTTGCATCTTCATCCTTTGAATAGAATTTGACGGCATTCGTTCACATCGGCCTTTCTATTGTCTTGAAGTATCACGACGTGACCATCAGCATCCAACTTTAGTCTGTATTTCGAGGCAGCTGTCAACATGACAACAACTTTGTCTTCTCTGAGAACTTCACCACGCAAGATTCTGTCGGATAGCTCAGAGACACGCAGCTTGACGGGCAGCAGCAGTTTCGCCCAACTTCTCTCTAGATTCGAAGTCCTGAATGCTGCATCGTCAGCCGCCGACTCGCCTCGTGCTTCACCCACAACCAAGACTGAGCCGGTTTCTGCCGTCAAGCTACCTTCGATCTCTGCGCAGACTCCATCCAAGATTCCGAGACAGTCTCAAGGACCAACCAAGACACGGGAAAGAAGCTCGGCCGAATCTAGCCATGTCTCACCTGGTCGCTTCGTCACTTCGAGTCGAGATTCTCCTCGTCCACGTCGAGCTCGAACTTTTGGGGTCAAGTCGCCTGTCACCCCACGCAGCCATGATCAGTTGAGCCCGAGGCACAAGTCAGTAGCGGAGAGGAGAAGGATGTTTGAGACCACAAGTCAGGAGGCGGGTAAGTTTGCCCCCTTGTATGCCTATATATACCGTTCTTATCAAGTATACAGGAGAAACCTCGACGCCTCACACATCAGCCATTCCCCGTCCAAATGCAAGGCTGGCTCACTCCAAGAGCTGGCAGTCTATCAAAAATAGACGTTCTGCCCCAGAGCCACATACAAGCAGCACTGTCGCCTCGCACAATCCCAAAAGCGTCGACCGAAACTCGATTCTGAATGTATTTTCATCGCCCCGAACTGTACCATCGCCTCGGACCCTTGTTGCCTCTGATGACTCCTCTGGCACCTGGAGATCTCCTTTGCACCGGCCCAACGATTCATGGTCTTCTTTCAAACACAAGAGTTATGTGGTAACAGCGCCTGACGCAAGCCCAAGCTACATCAAATCACAATACATCGGGACATCGCCGCACGCAGTCCAAAAATTACCAGCAAGTCAAGCCAACCCCGATGACGCCCCTGATGATGAGTTTGTCGAAAGAAGTAATGTCTTGATTCAAGACACCCGGCGTTATGGCTGGGTCAAGAACGCTCGCAAGATAGCATCTTCACTGACTAACACAGTGTCTGTCGGAAGCTCAAGACTTCGAAAAAAATCTCACGGATCCCAAGATACTTGTAGTCAAGATCCAAGTAGTTACGTCCCCGCCATGTTCTTCAAGATCACAAAAGATAATGTTCCAAGTCACACAAAGCTGCCACGTTCCCGAATCTCGAGCCTTCGAAAGAAGTTTGATTACCCCAAGGGACAATCCACAGCTTCACTTCCTCCCCTCAAGACAAAGCACTGCGAATCGGTCCTCGCCAATGCTGAAACCTCCAGCTCGCCATCAAAAATTCCACTTCTCAAATCTTATACTTCATCGGATTCCGGTGATCTTATCACACCTAAATACGGACCCAAAAGCCATATTAACCGCCAAGACCAGCAGTTTAAAGACCGACCACAAACCCCTATCAACGGGCGCAATACAGAAAAGCACGTTTCACCACTGAAGCAAAGGATCGACCTCTTTGAGTCCCTAGACCACCGAGATTCTACTTCAGACGCTTCGCACTCATTTGTTGCAAAGAAGCAACCCTTCTCCAATTCATTCAATGAAAAGAGCTCCGCTGTTGGCCCTGTGACAAGATTCAAGGGAAATCTACCACGAGTTTCTGCATCTTGTCGAAGGATTCCATCGGAATGGAGCACCACGAGCTCACAGGATATTGGCGTCTCTCTTTGCAAAAGCCCTTGTAATAGTCCAGTGACTGACCAAGTTATGGCGGAGGTTACTGAGGGATCGCCATCACCCCAGGCTATTGATACAATCCTTGAACAGTCTGCGATCGCTCAAAAATTCCTCACCAACGAGATCCCTCCTCTGGTTCTGTCAAAGCCCTCATCTCTACCTCGCGTCTCTATCAATCCTACAGGCTTCAACATTGATGGCGAGTCTGGTATATACCCAGCGCCAGCTCCTTTGTTTTCAAAGCCTCATACAACGTTCTCGCGTACTAAACATGCTCTCTCACGGACTGCCAACCGATTCTCTCTTCCAAACACGGAGTCTGAGCTTGAACTGATCGAACTGCTTGGAGCCAACCGACAAGAACAACTAAGAAGCACTCTATTTATCTCCAAGGCACAATGCGAACTGGAGCAACCTAGACCAGTCCGTGCTAACGAGTTGAGGCGAATCGTTAATTTATGCAAGCACAAGGTCCGAAAGCTATCAGCCGGACGCAGCGAGTAGTTATACGCTCACACCAAGTACGTCTTGAAAAAATGAAGAGTGAGCTATTGGGTATGTTATTTTGGTGCGACACGGGTTTGTATTCTAGCTGTTACACAGTATATAGTCAATTCGTTACACCACATTATGGATGTCCTACTTGCAACTGTGCACGCAGGCTACCAATGAAGCGTCTCAATTGTGCATGGTAGGGCGTCACAGCATAGGCGAGTGTGTTTATCAATCTGTATGTATTCATCGCTGCCACATGCGCCTGGGCGCTCCGGGATCTTTCGGCTAATAAAAGAGCAACAACACCCTGGATATCATCATCCTTGATTAAAAGCCATCAAGGGCAACTGTTTCAAAGCGAGAAAGGAGAAGAAAAAAAAAAGAGTAGATCAATAGCCTCATCAGAGTGCGAAGGCCATCGTATCAAAGAAGCAGATGTGACAAAAAGAAATGAGGTCTCAAGATACACGTTGAGAGCCTTCCGATACGCCGCGCTAGTTTTTGCTTTTGGCCCGAGATCTTGCTCGGGCTATGTATGCATGCTCAACTCCGAAATGCTATTCAATTTTGTGAAGAAGACAAGCGCTCATGGGGCAAGTTGAATGAGTTTGGGGGGGGGGGGCTTAGATTCGCTCCTCGCGCTGGAGAAGGGATCGGTCGACTCGAACGTGGTGATTATCATCGGCATCCATTCTAACGAGCTCGACGTCGGTTGGGTTGATGTGATCGCGAGACGACATGCCTGCCTCGCAGCGTGCAAAGACAGAGACGTGTGGTCGGTCGGTGGCGCCACTGCGGTGAGTGCTGAAGCTAGGTGCCTTGAAGGCCACGAGCGAGTTGGGGCCGCTGGTGCCGTAGTGAGCGCCGCTCGACGCTCCGGATGCGGCTGAGTTGTTGGTCGAGGTGCCGGCGATGCGCTGGGCGGCGAGGGTGCCGAGGGGGAGGATGATTGCGACCGAGGTCAGGGTCAGTGAGGCTGCTTCAAAGCCGATGAAATGAGCCCATTCGAGAGCGGCGAATGTGACTAAACGCCTGGTTAGTCGAGTGTTCTTCAAAGCTTGCAATAAGAATGAGTACGAACCGGGAATGATCATCAAGATACCATTGGTCATGATGAGCACCTCCATCGGGGTGAGTGTCGTGTACGAGGGAAGGATACCCCGGTTCGCGATGACATGCCAGACGAGCTTGATGTTGAAGATTGCGCACCACCAGGAAATGGAGAGGACATTCATAATGACGGTCCATTGGATGAGCCAGAACATGTGCCAGGCTGGGACGCGCTTCAGGTTTGCCTGGTTTTGAATGACGGTGAAGGCGAGTCGAGATGCGATTGTGAGGAGAGAGATGCTGAGGGAAATGCCGACGATGAGATACTTGTACATTCCAGGCCAGAGTCTGACCATTGTCCAGGCTTGGTTCATGAGGGTCATCTCAATCGAGACTACAAGGCAGAGAGACATGGTGTTGGCAGCGATGCTGGAGGCGTATGCGCTGGATCCGAGGCTACTAAAGTCGTGGGACCAGAAGGGGTAGAAGTCGGTGAACTTTGATGGGTAGTAGAGGCTGAGCAAGAGCATCCGAATGGAGCAGATAACCAGACTGATGATCTGGAGGACGTTGGATGGTTTTCGAAACTTGGCTCTGGGGATCATGACCAAGAGGATAACCAGCATGATGAGACATGCGCCGAGCTGCACACCATAGTTGATGCAGTTGTTGACGATGACGCTTCGGACATTGTCGATGGCAGGTATGGGGATATTGATCGGCGTCTGGCCATCGGCCGCAAGGAACGTGACGTTCTGAAGGTACGGATCAAAGTCTGCCATGGCAGCCATGATCAGAACGAGGTGAGGTTGCTTGTTGGAAGAGAATATCGTCAGACAGCTTCAATTTTGTTGGTGTGGCAGTGAGAGGTAGTCAAGGCACGATGATGAGCGGAGACTTGGGAGGTCTGAGCTCAAGTGTCGAGAAAGGAATCGTGAGAGAGATATCTTGTTCAAGATAAGGTGCTGGATCGACGTTGAAGAGATGGGTGAGTGGCAACATGGTTGACCGATCACTGCAGCAGGCGAGAACGGTCATGGAGACAAACGCTAGATGGTAGCCAGGTCAGGTCGGGTTAGGATATTGTCAGAAAGGGGATAATATGAGTAAATCAGGAACTGTATCCCGTGTTCAAAGGGGCATCACATCAACTGAGAATGCCAAGTCGGTAGGGCGTGGTTGGTGTTAGTATTGTTCTTGCATTTGTGGCGTTGGAGGCTTAGTATTGTTCTCTGTGCCGCTAGACTCGTTCAGTCTTTGCTATTCAAGGATCGAGACCGTGCATATCTTGACAGGTCCAAGAGCCTCCAATGGCATCAACAGCCGCAGTGAGTAACGGTAAGCGACGGAAATAGCTGTAGCTCCTCTTCCCCGGCCCCTGACTCCGTGCACGCAAACTGCCGCGATGTGATGCAATACCATGCGATGTGATATCCACCCTTGTCCACTTTGGTCTCGATCATCACGACTTGACGCTCTGTTTGCTGGCTGCAGACCGTCCGTATCGATGGCTCTCGTTTCGCACGATAAACTTGTTGTCCCGTCATCTAGCCAAGTCATATCGTTTCAGAATTTCAGAATTGTTGTAATCCGCCTCTTCCCTGTGGCAATTCTCCATGCTTTCTCTCTCTCTCTCTCTCTCTCTCTCTAACCCAGGTCCCATCATGAGGCGAGACCCATTCCTTGCCCAATCTTGCGCACAAGTGCTTTTTTCAAATACCATTCTCGGGCCAGTGACCTTGTCATCTTTGCAAACACTGCGGGCGTTATGCGGCCGCGTTCAACAGCCCGCCCAAGCATGAATATGGCGTCACCAAGAGCTCTCTCCTCTGCCACTAACGTGTAAAGTTGGTTAGCGACCACTGTGGGAGCTACAAGCAGCTCATCAACATCCGGCACAGGGTGGCTTTTCGATCCTTCGATCACTCCATCAGCTTTATGGAGAGCATCATGTAGAATATTAGAGTTCGACGTCAGTACATTTGCGAGCTGTGTTAACTGCCCCCCTTCAGCTTGGAAGGCAGGTATCGCTGACAGCATCGCCGTCCGTTGTGCTTGCAAGCCAGCCATGCTTGAATCATTCTGCTGCCGGCTGCGCAGTCTGATTGAGTGCAGAGTCTGGGCCAGCTGTCGCAAAAGCGCATCCTTTTCGGGATTAGGAGGTATAGGCGGAGCCGCTACCGTCGTGTTTGGCAATGCCAACTCTAACGGCTCGTCAAGCAGATCAGGAGGAGGGGGAGGCTTTGCGTGCACTTGTGGTGGTGGAGCAGCTTGGGTCCAAGCCGGGGGTTGCGGAGGTTGCTGATATTGCGGGTGCTGTGGTGGCATCTGCCACTGTTGTTGAGACGAAGGCGTAAAAGACTGTGTTTCGTTCACATGTCGGGGCTGCGCAGCCATGGACGGCCCAGGTGGTGCTATATGACGAGTCGGATGTTGTTCCTGAGGGCGAGGCAACCTCGGATCCTGTATATTGGGACTATTAACTTGGGGTGGTAGGGGAGGAGCTGAGTCGTAGCGCGACATGCGATTAGACTGTGCAGGAGAGCGTCCCGGGATTGGAGGTAAGGGTGGTCCATTCTGGGGAGCCTTTGGGGGCGGAGGAGGAGGACGCGGCTGTTCTGAGGGATGCGGATCCTGTGTCGCATGACGAGAAGTCGATGCCATACCAGGAGGCAGAGGTGGAACAGGAGGAGGTGTCGGGGTAGCTTGGGCGGGAGGCGGCCGGGCTTGCTGCTGCTGCCTAGCCACGACTGGAGGTTCTTTCGCAAAGACATCGGTCAGGATGTTGAGAAAGTCTCGGAGATTGGATTTCTGTACATCTTGTTAGCAGCTGCAGACGATAGGATAGATAGCTGTGGCTTGGAGAGTGACAACGTACATCCCAGAATTCAGCCCATCCCACCAGATATGGATGATATACGAGGCCCTGGGGATCAACATGCTGCCCTGGTCGGATCATCATCGTCTCGGTTGGTACGACGTAAATCATGGGTGGTTCCCTTGGGTATGCGTGCGGTACCCATATCGAGATGGGGAAACGGTAGGTGGTTCCTCGGAAGTTGACGGGGAGAGTCCCGGAGAGATGCAATAACAGGGCATTGGCGCCGTGCGAGAAGGCTGATGAGGTCAGTCTCGAATGCGACAAATCGAGAGCTTGGAGGGATAGAGCTGACGAGTAGCTCTACCAGCTCCGCTAGCTCTCACGAGACAGATAAGAAAGACGTACTGTGCACATCCGTTCGAGGCGACAAAGAAGAGAATCGATCGAGAGCCTGCGCGACATCGTTGTAGGCACGGTTTACATCGTGATATTCCTGTTGAGCGCGTCGAGAGTCAGTCGTTGGACTTGGCGACAAGTCACGAGCGGGGAACGCAGAGGATAGGGAACACGAACGCTGGTGAGGACACTGTAGAGCCAGTTCAGCACATGCTGCTGGACGGGCATCGTGTTTCTGGCCCTGTCACTGCGGGTTTATACTATCGATAGAAGTCAAGCAATGAAGGAGGGGGAAGCTATTCAACCTGACCTTGAAGGTCGTCGTAGCTTAGGTCTTTGGTGGTTGGTGCGTGCGCCCCGTCTGGCCGGAGCAATCGACGTAATCGAGTACGTACCGCGAACCTCCCAAACCGAGCCACGGATAGTGGGGGTGGGGGTGAGGTGCTCAGACATAGGTAGTAGAAGCTTCAACTACAACATGTTTCAAAGTTGACAATATAAGGTAGGACTGGGGGGGTTCTTTTGATCAAATAACATGGCAGCCTTTGAAACGAATTATTCCTTATTATTTCATGTTTTCTAGCTCAAGGTTGTGTACGAGGAATGCCCTGCCAAGGCGCATGGTGTCTGTCTAGAATCGATTGTGTATCATATCATGACAGCTAACAGTAGCACGTTTCTGCGCAATGGCTGAAGATTAGATCTCTACTAGAGTATCAGCCGACAGATAAAAACAGAGGTGTTGATAGAGCTGAAGCATGGATATATTTCTTTTGCGTTGAAGAAGCCCTTGGTGCATAGTGCTCTTTAGGACAAGCGGACCACTCAGAGTCTCGTCTTTCAACAGACAACCAACACTGGTGGGTGCAATACGTAAACTGGCTGGGACGAATATGGGTTGCCTCTGAACCAAACTTTTCTTATAAACTATTCGAGTTCTTGAATTCACATGCGTCTACTCGACCTGGATATTATACCATCTCTTTTTCCCCTTCCGTGAAATCCTCATCATCGTCGGCCGAAGACGGAGCAATCCCCGACGCCACCCAAACCGGCTTTTACGTCCGTGGAGAAGAAGAGAGAGAGAGAGAGAGAGAGAGAGAGAGAGAGAAGCCGGGCACTCCGCAGCGGCAACCTCTTCTGACATCTCGCAACATTCTCTGTAGACTTGTTTATGCGCGCTAATTAAAACAGCGTCACACTTCTGCAGAGCTGTGGCGTCTAGAACCCTCCTGTTCTTCTGCTCTCCAACTTGTCCACTCAGCCGAACCAGCCAATCCCAGTCTTTGCTCGACCGTTTGGCCGCAGAAAAACTAGTCAAGCACGAGAAAACATAGGCAAGAAGAGTCGTTTACTATCGATAGGGTGATGGTCCACCGGGTTTGGCTACAACTCCTAGCTCTTCCCCAGATTGTTTTCTGGGCTCTCTCTTCTGTTCTCCATCATCCATCTCCATTCTTCAATCAACTACTGGCCTTGGCTTTTTTTCTACCCCAGATTTTCTGAAGCACCGCCATTGTCTGTCGTGCTTTGTGCTGAGTCTCCCGGAGCGGCCCCACTCTTCCGTCCGGTTCCCGGAACCCCGGGTCTTTCTTTGCTTTGTCTCTTGTCTCTCACTTCCTTGTTCCTCCTTACTCTTGCTCCTATACCCCTCAACCGTCAGTCAATCTCATCCTCTAAAGACAAAGAAGCACAACTACCTTCACAATGCTTCCTTCGATTCCTACTCTGGCCGACTACGGCATCTCGCCTACCCATGGCTTTCTTCCTGATACCCTGCCGCTAACCCGTCTCCCGGATCCTTACTACAACAAGTGGGAGGCTATCGCCGCCAATCTTCAGGCCCTCATTCTCAGCCGGCGGTTGAGGGGTGTCATCGACAGGCTGCCTGTGCTCTCTACCATCGGCCTCGAACATGACGCCGAGTGGCGACGCGCCTATTCACTGCTGGGCTTCATGGCCCACGGCTACATCTGGGGAGGTGATTCGCCATCCGACCGTCTCCCGGCATCTATCTCGGTGCCGTTGCTGCAGATTTCGGAACACCTACAAGTTCCCCCTGTTGCCACATACGCTGCAGTCTGCCTCTGGAACTTCAAACCACTCTTCGTCGACGAGGACATTGACAACCTCGAGAACCTCGCCACCCTCAACACATACACCGGAGCCCTGGATGAATCATGGTTCTACCTTGTCTCGGTCGCTATTGAGGCTCGCGGCGCTCCGATTATCCCTCTGATGCTAACAGCTATTGCGGCTGCCCGCCATGGCGACTCCGCTGCTGTGACCCGCTGCCTGCGCACCTTTGCAGAGCGGTTGACAGACCTTACAAATATTCTTCAGAGGATGCACGAGAGTTGCGATCCTACAATCTTCTACCACCGCATTCGACCCTTCCTTGCTGGAAGTAAGAACATGGGGGAGGCTGGCCTCCCCAACGGTGTCATCTATGAGGATGGGTCTGGTGATGAGACATATCGGCAATACAGTGGTGGTAGCAATGCCCAGAGCAGTCTGATTCAGTTCTTCGACGTTATTCTTGGAATTGAACACCGTCCCACAGGCGAGTCTCGCCATCCTTCTTCTGATACAGACCGTGGTCGCTCGTCGCACCGGCACAACTTTATCATGGAAATGCGACGTTATATGCCCGGTCCCCACGCACGTTTTCTCAACGATGTAGCATCGGTCGCCAACATCCGCGAGTTTGTTCAGGACCATCAATCAGACAAGCAGCTGTGCCTGGCGTATGATGCTTGCCTGGCTATGCTCAGCGCATTCCGCGACAAGCACATCGGCATAGTCACCCGCTACATCATCAACCCCTCCAGACAAGTCCGCGCCCGCAGCCGCTCCAGGAGTCCCGAGATTACCCGAAACACGCTCAACCTTGCCGTTGCATCACGCAGGAACAAGGAGAACCAGAAGGGAACAGGCGGTACAGCGCTGATCCCCTTCTTGAAGCAAGCGAGGGATGAGACGGGAGAGCCGGCGGTTGAGGAGTGGACAAGGCGGTTCATCAAGAGGAAGATGCAGACCGAGGGCAGAAATGATTTCTTCTTGGGAAAGACTCTTCAGGATAACCCAAGCTTGACCGAGGATGTGGAGATCAAAGGTCTTGCTGGATCATGGACCATGGATGACGATGTTGGTGGTATTTGCTTGTACTAGACAGACTTATTTAGACAAAGGCCGGTAGGAATCGGGTCTTGATGTGAGTATTTACATGATTAGTTTTAGACATGGTCGGCACGTTAATGAGAAGGGCGTATGAGACGGACAGAGGGTCTCTTTGGTTCTTACAATCACTACCTTCCTAACACACAATCAGAGTCACAAGGCAGCTTCAAGGATTAAGAAATCAAGTCGCTATAGTTAAGTAAAATCATAATCGCTGATCTATAAGGATATAATGTGGGTTGCCCTCACTTGGTCCAAAGGAATCACCAGGTAAGGTCCCGTAAAACAAAGCCCATTGCACAAGGCACCATCGCTGACAAGTAGACCCCCCTTACTTGTTCCTTTCAAGTCACATCCTGCCTAAACGCCCCTTGAGTTCTGCACCCGGCACCTCAAAAATGCTGACTCCAAGACCATGAGATTGGGGCCGCAGGAGGCAGCTGGGCTGGAGAATGTTGGGCTGCAGGAGGCAACGTCCCCACGAGATGTTCTTGCTGGTGCTGGTGCTGGTGCTGGTGATGCTGCTGTTGTGGTACCACGTGGTGCATAGCATTATATGAATAAGCGTTGGTAGCAACAGGAACATATTGCCCTGGTTGGTGGTAGCGAGACATGCCTCCATGCAGACCGTACTCTGGGCCACTGATGGATCCGTAGTAGTAGGCGTTGCCGACGTGATCTTGGCCGGGACTGTGGGCGAATCCGTCCATGTTCTCTATTGGGGCGCGGTAGTTTTGGGCTGTAAGGAGTTCCTGGCGCGGGATGATTGTTCGGAGATGGTGGTGGTTGCTTGGTGTGATCAAGCGGCCAGACTTGACATCTTCCAAGCTATAGTAGCTCACCAAATGGTGAGGTACTCCTTGGTATGTTATGCTGATGGTCTTCTTGAGAAGACCACCTGCCTTGAAATCGTATGAGTCGACAAGCGAGCCTACCAAGGCCCGCTCAGCGTCATCGACAACGACGGCGTCGTTGCCGTTGCCGTTCATGCTACCGTTCCCGAAACCATTCAAGTTGCCGTGGTCGAAGCCATTGATATTGCTGTTTCCGCTAGTGGCCATACCAGTAGGGAATGACAGGCTGGTTCGTGAGCGGTCAGGTTTGCTGATGCCTCCCTGCTGAACCTTCTTGCCCTTCTTCAGAGCTCGTTTCTTCTCACCAGGTGGGAAGGGCTTCTCCAGCTCTCGGTAGAGGAGAAAGTTACCAAGGATGCGACTGGGGCTCCAAGAGACACTATCTGTCCAGCGCTTGATGCCGGAAGCATGCTCTTCGTAAACAAAGACATTGCCGCTTTTGATTAGATCCTGTCGTTCGCGGTCGTGCGGTCGTCGAGGGACGTGGTTGATTCGACCAGATAGACAGGCTTCAAACACAATAGCGGCATCAAGGGTGGTCTCCAGATACCCTTGGAAGGTGGGTTGCAGGGGACTAGACCCTGCCATAGTGTCGAAGTGATAGAGTGATGTGAGAGTGGTGTGAGAGTGATGAGATTGATGAGTGATGAAAGTGATAGAGTGGTAGAGTGATAGAATAATAGAGTGATAGAGTGATAGAATGATCAGAGAATCAAGAGTATCAGAGTGATAACCTTTGAGTACAAACTAGCACACTGGGAAAGCTCTGATCAGCTCGAGAATGAGGGATCTTGGTGCTACTTATACGTTCATCTGAGCCTGAGACCAGATTTGATGTGCTATTGATGCCGGCGAAATAACGCAAGACTGTATGCGAGCCGCAAAGGTTATTCGGCGGTAGATTCAGCCAAAAGAACAACAAGAGTGTCAAGAGTCGGTCGTCGACGTTCAAAATAGATGCGAGATTGCGCCGAATGTTTTTTTTTTTCGTTGCCAGAGATTCAGAGAGTGGCGGAGGCGTATAGGCCAGAAGGGTTTTTTTTTAAGGTGTGTAAGTTGCAGTTGCCGGTTGATTCTGCTGTTGCTGTTGGAGTTTGTTTGGATGAGGAAGGCGATGTTGAGGATTATACTTCCACACAGAGTCAAATGAGTAACAGGTATTTTTGAAGTAAGAGGAAGGTTCAAGTCGAAGCTTGGTGATGATGAAGAAGAGAGACAAGACAAGTGAACGTCGTAAGTAAGTGGATGAATTGGATATAACGACGTATATACATATAAACTACTGCACGCTTAGGGCCTGGCTTTCGTTGGCTCCCGTCTCCGTCTATGCTTGGTGGTGTCTGGTTCCGGCCTCGCTCAGCTTCGCTCCCCCCCATCCATGCCTGCCTGCCATGACCATAACCATGACCATGACCATGACCTAGAGGCTAGAGCTTAGAGGCTAGAGGCTAGAGCCAAGGGAAGTCGGGCGTGGAAGGATACCTGAGGTCCATAGGTACCTGCAGTATGGTATGGTACAGCCAGCTGGGTACCGTACCGTAGGATGTGGAACTTGGACCTTGTGGACCGTGGTACAGTAAGGCATCGAGGCTGGCGGTACGTACCCCCTCTCTCTTCCCCCCCTTCCAATTTGGTCTTCCAGGTCAGGTACCGTGTTGCCAAATTTCCCAACTCCACACCTGTTTAGATCATGATGGGTGGTGGCGGAAAGGGTCTTGGGGATATAGAGTTGGTTGTGATTCACTCTAAATATCCTAACGTTTACTTAAATCAAGGCTAAGGCAGGTCATTATGTGCGATATAGTTTCTATAATCAGAAAGAAGGACAGGAGGAGGAAGAGGCTCTGTGGCCGTTCAAGAATTTGGTGATACTGCACAGCTGCTGCGGCTTTACAATGCAAGCAAATCTCCAAATCCGACGTAATTATCATGTCCCGCACCCCTTGCTCTGCCGCACGATCGTCTCCCTCGGTCTCGCTCATTCTGCGGGCTCTGGCTCTGCAGAGGAGGCTGGGGCTTCTCTGATCCACACACGCCTGGGGTTCGAGGGGCAGAGCACGATGGCATGCCCCCTTCTTCCACCCCGCTACTTGAGCACAGCAGGACAAGGACATGGGCGTACCGCGTGACCCCTGCTCCATCCAATCGGGTAATAATGGGGCGCCACACTCCTGGACTGGTTGACGATTGGTAGATCAAACAGTACAGTATTATCATCAGAATGCGTTTCTACCTGTTCGTTTATCTCGGCATCATCTACATTACGCCATGCGTTTGCTTTGGCATTCTTGAAGCTTTTCAAGTCAACATTTTTCGCTTTTTTTCTGGTTGGTTTTGGTTTTGGTTTTTTGCCCCATCAACTGCCGATAAACAAACACGTCCTAGACATGATATCGAATGTTTACAACGAGGCATGACTCCTTTGACGTGCTGAGAGAACCCCTCACTCTGTTCCAACAGCTCCACAACGAAAAAGGGCCAAAGCACAAGCACCACAGCCCCTCATAAGTCCATCACAAACCACAACGCATCACTTCTCTGCCG